>JAGTTH010005199.1:0-253889 GCA_022606485.1 Agraylea sexmaculata | reverse complement strand
TGACATCTTAATCGCATCAAAGAACGAAGAACAACACCTTAAGTGCATCACAGAACTTTTCTCGAGATTGGACAAATTCGGTTTATCAGTCGCACTCGAAAAATGTCAATTTGGCCTTACTGAAATAGAATTCTTAGGATTTAAAATAACAACAGCAGGTATACAACCAATTTCTGAGAAGATCCGCATCATAGAGGATTTTCCAAAACCACAGACAGTCCTAGAATTAAGAAGATTTTTAGGGATAATTAATTTTTACAGAAAACTTATTCCTAAAGCAGCTCAATTTCAAAAACCACTGAACAAATACCTTACTTCGTCGAAGAAAAAGGACAAAACACCAATAGTGTGGGGCGATGAAGCCAACGCAGCTTTTCAATTATGCAAAGAAGCGATAGCGAAGGCAACCACACTAGCACACCCATCAGCCGAAGCTACCCTGGTCCTGCTTACTGACGCTTCAGGATCCTGTGCGGGAGGAGCACTTCACCAACAAATCGGAAACGTGCTCCAACCAATCGGATTCTACTCCAAAGCTCTATCAGTAACGCAACAAAACTACTCGACCTACGACCGAGAGCTTTTAGCAATATTCTTGTCCATACGCTACTTCAGGGACAGCGTAGAAGGGAGAGAATTGATTGTTAAAACTGACCACAAACCTCTGACTTTCGCACTCAATAAACCACAATCTCCTGCAGATAATCCACGCCGACTCAGACAATTAGACTACCTATCGCAATTCACCAACCGAATAGTCTACATTGAAGGCGAAGAGAACACCATTGCAGACGCACTCAGTCGGATCTCTACAATCAATCTCCCAACTAACCTCGACTTGAAGGACATCGCAAAAACTCAAACAAATGACCCAGAGCTGGAAAATCTCAAACAGCACCCAGCACTACAATTCAAGAAAATAACATCAGCAAACTCTCCAGCATTATGGTACGAAACTTCAACGCAGAAGGCGCGACTTTTCGTACCAGCATCCTGGCGCAGACAAGCTTTTCACCAAGTTCACGACATAGCTCACACTGGCAGCAGATCTACAATTAAAGCCATCAAGGAACGATTTTTCTGGAAAGGTATCAACCAAGACGTAAAGAAGTGGGTTAAAAACTGCATCACCTGTCAACGTTCAAAAATCCATCGCCACACTCGCAGTCCTTATGGAAGTTTCATCGAAACCGATCGTTTCGAACACCTCCATATTGACATAGTTGGACCATTACCTATCTGCCAAGACATGTCCTATCTAATAACAATGATTGACAGAGCAACATCATGGTTCGAAGCCATCCCAGCACAAAACATCACAGCTGACACGGTAATCAAAACACTGCTGAATCACTGGATCGCTAGGTACGGTTCACCTATCACCATCACTAGCGATCAAGGAAGACAATTCGAATCAGAGGTATTCAACAAGTACTGTCAACTTCTTGGCATTGATCACAACCGAACTGTTGCTTATAACCCAAAAGCTAACGGTAAGGTTGAAAGACTGCATAGAACCATCAAAACTAGTCTAATGGCCCAACTCAAAGGCAGTACCAACTGGATAGACGCACTACCAATCGCACTCCTGGGCATCCGGAACGCGGTTAAGGACGGCGATGAATATTCCGCCGCACAAAGAGCATTCGGCATCTCACTTCGATTACCAGGTGACGTAATTTCACCTCAAACATCCAAAAAACATCAAACGAATCAACCAAAGATCTCATCAGGGCAATGTCAACTTTAAGACCCAAGTTGTCCAGAAATAACACCAGGGAAAAACTCTACAAGCCGGATGAGTTAGACAACTGTGAGCACGTCTTTCTCAGAAGAGCAGTTAAGAAACCACTGGTCCAGCCTTATACAGGACCCCACAAAGTCATTGAAAGAAAAAATAACAACCTCAAAATTGAAGTAAGTGGGACACAAATAATTGTGAACACAGACAGACTGAAACCAGCCTTCTTCTTAACTGACGAGTCAGCAGACAGCCCAACTAGGTCAGGCAAAGGCAGCAACAATCTTAAACACTCATCAGCACCTGACTCATCCGACGACTACGTAACTAGATCTGGGAGAGTCAGCAAAAAGTGCGATTCGCTGACGCAGAATGACGAAGCTCATACATATTATTGTATAGAATCAACTGGACACTTGAGACATCACACGTAGCATTGTATAGAATCGTAAAAGTTTCACGGGTTCTTCAAACCCTTGCTCCACTTTTGGGGGACGCATGTAACATCACACTCACTTACACTCACATACACACACGTATGCACTCGGCGGCACGACGAGCAATCGCCCTGTTCCATTCGACACTTCAAACAGTACACACGTCTCTTGTGTCCATTCCCTCAACAGCTTTTATTTAATATAACATAAAATCTCGTTATATCTTTTATTTAATATAACATAACATTATACCACGTTATAGAATGTTTGCCCGTTAATAGCCGTTAAGTGTTGTTAGTTTTGCACTTAACTCACTTTGTAAACATTTTTATAAGCATTGTTTTTATTCAATGCTACATAAGCACCACTAGCGTTGTAAAAAATATGTGATATTTCACTTTCAGTCGCAGGTGACATTTTCACACAGCATTTTTTCGTGGTCAACTGCAATATGTCAAAGTGTGTCGAGCCTATAATCGTTTTATTCAAGAAGAGGATTAATTATTTTATAAATGAAAAACAGATTGTTAATAGTATAGAAGATTAATTACATTCTGTTCCCTATAGTTTGAAATTAAGGACCTTTGATTTGATTGAAGGCATTGGATTTCAACAGTAATTGAAATTGACAGCTTCAAATTTTGGTTATACGTTGTATGTATTTGGGACAGTCATGAGAAATTGGATAAATAGCCGTGTTTTTTCAATACACCAGTGGGTAAAAACTGTCAATAAAGTTGGATACTTTTTCCTTTTAAGTGGAACCACTTTAAACCATTGTAAGCCATGTTTATACCCTTTATATTATTGTACACAAATGTTTGAATCCTTATATTTATTGACTGATCATAATTTATTTATTCTGTTTTAATTAATATTAAATTATTACATAATGATCTTAAAAAAATATTTTACCAGAGCACCTTTGTGGCCTTTATGTATGGTCAGTTGTGAGTGAGACTCTCGGGTTCGATCCAACTAAAACGGTGTCCAATAGTGGTAGATCTAGAGAAACAACGTCACGGTACAAATATTATACAAGAATCCCATATTTAACGTTAAATAGCTCCCAATTAATTTATACCAATGATAAGTATACAATAAAAACTACACACTTGTCATTATTTAGTTGTAACAACTGTTCTTTGAATGCTTATATGCGTATATAATTTAAATGCCCAACTACGTGTGATTTATGATTTTATTGTTTTCAGCGGTATACGGTGACTTTACAATTTCAAAATGTAGAGATTGTATATTATTTTTATTATGAAAAATCGCGTGACAGGCTTAGCAAAAAAAAAACAAAGCAATGTTAAAACACAAGTTTGCTCGTTGAACAGAGCACCGTCTGCGCCACAACACTACTGTCTGATTAACGGGTTGTTTTTACACTTTAATTTAAAATTTATGCTTTTTTACTCACCTAAGTTACAGTAAAGCATAAAAATTAAACATTTGAATAGACCACTTAGAGTGTTTGGGAAAGCTAGTCGTATATGTAAAGACAATCATATGGGTGTTCTTTAAAGTTGTCGAAGATAATATCTAATATCGAGAATCTTTTGAGGGAAACTCGACAAAACTTTTCAATGTATGTGAAAACAAAGACGATCCTTAAGATTTGGCTGTTAAACACGTGAATAACCTAATAACACGCCACTCTGAACAAATACTACATTTTATAATACAATTAAAAGAACATTTTCGTAATGAGGACACATAACGAACTGTGAACTTCAACAATGTACCCCAGAACAAAGGCCCTAACAAAGTTGGCAGGATATAATATTAGAGCGGAAAATAAAACTATCGAGTTACCCTTTGCTGCTCTTTAAATAGGTTGATGATGAACCGCACAATTTAACACGGGTTTTATATCATATTATCCAAAAAAATGTTTGGTATTTAAAATAATGTCCTGTAAATAGCAAATTTTCGCAGAGAATCACGAGTGTAATGTAGAATTATATACGAGTCGCAATGAAAAAGCTTTTATGCGTTCGTTGGATTAGTTTTACAACCTAAAGCGTGAGAAATAACATTTATTTAACGAATACATTTTAGTCTTTAGCATGCACGTGGAATAGTGTACACCTTTGATAAAATGCACATTTTATTAAATTGATAAAACTATAAAGAGATATATTAGATGAATAACAAAGTGTACGTTATTTGTTTTAGTATAAGTGAATGAAATTCTTTTTCACCCAAAATAAATATTAACAAATTTGACATTACATAGTCGAGCACTAATTAATATATTTTTATTATTGAATATTTGTAAAGATAAATGTACTTTTTATTTGAAAGCTGTTACCCGCTTATGCTTAGATATCCGATATAGAATTTTTTTTATTTGTACCTAAAATATATTGTATTGCAATATTTACAAAGAACCTATATACTAATAATAAATTGTATTTTGCTTGATAATTAATAAAATGACAAATCTATTTCTCTCAATCTTTCAACTAGACATTTTAATTTTATATTTATATAATGTATGTGCATACATACATATATTTATGTATGTATATATTATTTCTCATAGGCATTGAGTAGCAATTTTTTGTATTTATGATAATTTAATTTTCTTAATATAGATATTAATAATAAGGTCTTATTGATTAAACCGATACTTCCGATATATTAGCAGGCCTTAAACCTGGTTGTTTAAATATCAAGGCAACACTAATTGTCTCGCTCAACCTCGTTGTAGTTAGGCCTGCTAATATATATGTGGTATCGGCCTAAATGCATATGCAATTAATTTAGGAAAGGGTTTAATAGAACTACAGTATGAATTTTAAATTTTCCAAAAAAATACCTTTTTGGGAAACATCGGAGAGTTGCTCCTTTTTTGTCGATATAATGCAGAGGCATGGGAGAGAAAAGAGTAGAGTTTCATTTTAAATATGTCCATTATTCACATTGTAGGTGGTGCGGGGTGTCAGGTGAAATAAAAAAGCTTTGGAAATAAATGTAACCATTTCGCAGATAGGATCAGATAGGACGACGTGGTGTGTGTATTCATATACAGCTGATACCACTCTACAATATATGCACGAAACTCTCTCTCTTTGATAAAAGCACAAATGGGTTTTTGCGAAACGACACAAATTATTTGCAGCCTGATCATTTTTTAATACCATTTCGAATGCAATGTGAAAACATTGCCTCCAAGTCCAGGTTTTGAATCATAAAACCCCACCCACTGAAAACCGCAAAGATGTCTGGACAATGTCGTGATTACTACAAATTTATTTTAGTTATTTAACAGTTTTGTTCATAAGATCAATTTGCTGTACGAAAACATTATATAATATTAGGTGCTTATAAATTTTACAAAAGTACAAAGAAATGAATATGTATAACCAATGAAATCATGATGGGTAAAACAATAAAAGCAGCATTATAAAATAACTAGGGTAACTTTTAATTGAAGTTATCAATTTGTTAATGTTTTTTGATGTTCTGTTTAGTTTTTTAATAGGACGGTAATAAGTTGTTTGTTTTTTCTTTCAGAAGATAATTAATAATAATAATAAATAAAATAATTTAATACGGTTTTCATACGATGACAACACTCATCACAATATTTAAAAAGTGAGTTTCCCGATTAATATTGTTTTTTTTATTAATTGTCATTTATCATACATTATTAAATATCATTATCATTAAAATGGCCGTTTCCAGATTTTAAATATGTATTAACTGTAGTAAAATAATTATATAAAATATTATTCTTCCATCTGGTTACACTGATATTTAATGGATTTGTACAGACAGATATACAACATACACACACGTTCAACAATTATAGATATAATAAAACTATTTATTAGATTGTACAGTGACCGCTTAAACATTATTGTAAAAATATTTTACTTTAGGTAGTTAAGATGCGTAAGATAATTAATAAATTAATACTGATCTTCATAGTTCCTAAATAAACAAACCTATTGTAACAATAAATTATAGTTCCGAAAATACAAATTTAACTAACTAAATATTAAGAATTTTTCATACATTTATTGAAATGCACCAAGTTTGATTAAAAATATTACATAATATTCGATAGTGGAATAATAAAATCTTCTTGAAATAAAATGTCTGAAGTTTAGAATTTTAAGCCCCACCTACAATTAACTAGATCCCATAATTAAAAACATGCTCCGGGATATTTTAAAAGTATTATATTTTCATTTTTGACATGGGGAGCGGATCGCCCAACCTAACTCATAAAAAAGTTTTTACAGTATTTCAACAAGTTTATTTTAATAAGGTATGAAGACACTTTTTTAATAATCAATTCCTTCAAAATATTTCAACCTAATTTATAACCTTTTGTGTGGTCTTTATATTCAATTCCATATTTGGTGGAATTCCCCTTTATATCATGTTGGTGTACTAATTATTTTGTACTTTTGTATGATCATGTTGTTCACAAATGTATTATTATTTCCAATATTGATGTGTTTCACAGTGGTCTTTCGGGGTTTTCTTTCCCGAGAGCATGATTTATGAGATTTGAAAAGTACACATGTAATGCTCAGTAATAAGTGGTACCTTTTTGTAAAACATAGTGTTTATAAAAAGTGTTATATTGTATATTGTAACATGTAGAGTTATAACGAGTGAGCGCTGAAGGCGAGATTATCTCGACTTGCGTTTAGCGAACATGCGATTTCGTCGTTAGTATTTTCACTCAATGTATGCTATTTACAACAAATGGGTTCGCTTAAAAATAACAAAAACTATAAATGGAATTTATTAGCGAACATTCATATTTAAATATCACTGGATTAAAGGAAAGCACTTAACGAAAAATAAACACGGCGATGGCAATATGTGAACCACGTGTAAGGATTGTAATTATATTAGAGAGTGGAAGGAAAATAGAATAATTTGAAATGAATAATGTTGGAGATCCAATTAGAGATGCAAAGTAAAACAATCGGCCATTTACGAGGAAAACGATATTTTCAATGATTTACTTAATTATTCTACGCCAAGCAAAGACAGTCTGATTTTGTTTCTCTTCCCTGCTCGATAACCTTTTTCCTCTTATTTGTACATCTGGATTTTGCCATTATATTGTACAACAAAATAAACAAACAAGCCGCTCCTCCAATCTTCATATCGATTGTCAACTGTTAATAAGATATTTAAGTATATAATTAATACAAATTATTGATCTCAAGAATATTTTTTAAAGTAATGGATTCCCAGGCATACCGTCATCAACGTTCCCACATACCGTAAATACGATGGTAGAGTTTCTTAACTACACTCATGATCAGTTTTTTGTCTGGGCCTCGGTCGAGGCACTAATTAACAAAATACCGTTCCAAAGTACAGCAAAGCAACTCTATTACCGTCTCTACAGAGTACGTTTACGGTGACGCCTTGGAATCCCAAGCTTAAACCCTATTATGATATACATATCATAGAATAATCCACATGATCGATGTTATTGTTAGAAATAAATAGATGATTAAACTGTCTAAAGAACATTACGAATCTCAGATCATTTTTAAGTATAATGGATTGAAAGTAATATATAATATGAGGTGTTTGGTTGGTTTCCGATATTGAATACACGTGATGACGCACATTGTATGGTTATGGTAATATTTTGATAGGCTAAAACCTTGCAAACACGACAGCCATCAAAAGATTTGCCCCCAACAAGGACGTGTCTTCGAATAACATCCACTTTAATATTATATTATTACCCTCGTGCTTAATTTAAATCGTTTATTTTTTAAAAGGTGCATATTTATATACAGGAAATATACCAGCGAAATAGCCCAGGGGGTAAGAGCGCGTGGCTACAAGTACTGCGTTTATATGTTTAAATCCCACTTAAGTAGAAATTTATGATTTGACCGGTTATTACGACAATCGGGAATATTATTAATCAAATTCAGATTGCTCATCTTGATCTAGGTTTACTCTGATTTCCTGGAATTTAAGGTAAATACTAATATATGTTGGGCAGAGCCGCTCTGTCGGTGACCTGTGTAACTAGTAATAGTTAAGATCACTGACCCACTTTGAATTAACACGTTGTTGTGTCTAAAAAACAAAAATGACCAAAAATTTGAGCGTTTAATTCATTTTATGGGGCTGTTTGTTGATTTATAGTCCGATCCCAATTTACACCTGAAATTTAATGTTAAAAGTCTATAATAAATTATAGATTTTCTTTTTAAAATTATCATCTATAAAATATTTATTGTAAATTTTTGTAATAAGGCCGTTCTGCCGATGTCGTTGAAATGTGTAACTAATAATAGTTACGATTCAATAATTAAATTTAATAAATAAAAGAATTTTATTATTAATAAGAAATCATAAAGTTATATTGTATTTATTTAAAGCACTTTCACATGGATCGAATATTATATGATTAAAAATATTTTCATAATAATAATACTTCGATTTAATCGGGTAAAATATTGTGGTCGATAGGAGAAAACGAGACAATATTTTTCACGTAAAAAAAACATTGTTGGGGAAAGCTTTTTAAAATGGGAATTTGTGCAATCTTTTTATACAAAGTTGCACCGATAACCCTTTCAGCGTTCGACCTAATTTTTGAATGGGCTACTGAAAGAAAGGCCCCTTGTTTGATATTAAAAATTTGCTCGGTTATTCAGCGGCCAGGCGGGTGAAAGCATTTGCTTTTTAAAAAATATCTATTTTGGAAACAGGGTCGGTACATTGGAGTAAAAAGTTGAGTATGTTTGTTGGTAGGCGTTGGCTAATGTAGCGGGCGCTGCAGGATATTGCCAAACTTCCTTCTAATCCTTGCTGTACAGCCTTCCAAATTTATCTGTTATAAAACAAAATATCATAATTCTGGTGTTGGAAAGTTTTCGGCCCTCGACCTAACTGCTCATATAAATCTTGACGCTGCAATTGGCTCATTCTAAAACCCTACTTTCCATCAAGGTGCATTTGAATACCCATTATTTAATAACTTGTGCCTATAAATTCGATTGTTTTATCTGTTGTAGATTTAAGGAAAACGTTAAAGATCCAAATACAAATATATAGATTTTTAGAAATCACACCTTATTAGAATAATTTAAGTATTATCCATCAATCGATCAAAAATGGTTAAAGAAAATTGTCTTTCAACTATAATACTAACGTGTACTCTCAACTACTAACGTGTAGTCAGAGACTCTAGTATTTAAGACAATTTTCTTTAAATTATGGAATTCCACCAAGAATTTAACACTATCAACAAATAAAAAATGGTTAAGCTTAAAATATATTTAATTAGGCAATAATTTAATATAAAAACAACTCTCTTGAATATTTTTAATTATTTATTAATATTCAAATTTGAATTTAGAGTCAACGGTGTATTGAAAAACAAACAATTGCCAGTAGTGACTGATCTTTTGGAAACAAATACTCTCATTGTGCACCGAAATCAACCGCTATATTTATAAAAGTGTTTAAGTGAAACCCAGTTTTATAAATTCGTTAAAAATTAGTGACAGCAGAGTCAAGAGTGAAGAGAAGATCGCGATGTTCTGTTTGTCGATAATATGAGATAGTATTAAGGTATTTTTTTTATTGTCAATGGCTTTATTATTTTAATTTGTTATTCGGACTTGAAACAATGTTCAATGAATGGCCATAATCAAGGAAAAGGAAAGCAGTCTTTGACTTCCTTCACGTAATCATAATTTTAGATGGAATTAATTTCAAGTCTTTTGGCTTTTTTGGTCATAAATATGATTCTAAAATATCCAATAAAATATAAAATCACGAACACAACATTTTGTTGTTCTGGCTCATTGTGGTTCAAAATTAAAATAATATTTTTTTGCGGGGAAGCAATGGCAAATAATAATTTTTAGTATAAAACAAATAGCATTTTATCCGTAAATTTCATTCCAATTGACAACAGAATTATTCTAACGCGTTTTTGTGAATAAGTTCTCGTTTATTTAATCTTTTGATAAAATATACTATGAACTGAATATAAATGAAGTGTCATGGTTTCATTTGTCCGTGGTAACAATAGGGTTGTTAACGACAGGTAGTTTTTCCCAATTATGAAACGAAATGTAATTTCATGAGAGCTTTAATCACCTTCGTATTTTTTTGTGGCAGACATTTGGTCAAAAGAGAAAGAGGTTAGGGAATGTGTGCAGGATGTTAATGTAGCAAACCCTGGACAACAATTAGATGGTCATCATACTGGGGCGCATTACTACCACTTATGTTACACTCGTTCACAATTATTATTACACAATAAAAAATAAATAATTGTATGCTTGCAAGATTATTGCCTCAAAAAATATATTACAAATTATGTACTCATCGATGATTTAATATATTTGCTTTCGTGATTAGCGTCCCTCCAAATTTTATGTACTATTTGTAAGTGAAATACGGTGTAGTGTTATTAAAAAGCTCATCAAATGACAGATAAACAGTACGAGCGGAAAAAGCATACGAAACCTTTGGTGACAAATTCATTCTTGTCTCCAATATTTGTGACGTGTTTAAAAGGATTGTTGGCACATCTCTAAATATAGGGTGAACTTGAAATTAGTTAGAATATTTTAGGGGATGGTAGAGTATCGCTAATATAAACGAAAAAATATATCAAGTATATTTTTTAATTTTTTTATTGATTGAAAATTAAAAAATAATTAATAATTTTAATTACTTATATCATACACAATACATACGAAACATTCACTACTGAGTATTTTAAAGAAACAGATTCCCAAATTGGTGGCCCAAATTCGATTCCAAAACCACTATTATTATTATAAAATTTTTTTTTCAATTATTTTAGCCATACCCTACCAGCCACTAAAACTTTCTCAGTTAAGTCCGCCCTTTATCATAAGCTCATTGGTAAAGAGATATTGAAGTTAACTTTAATATTAACTTATTTAATTTAAATAAAAATTAATTCTTAGTTTGGGTGAAATTTTAAGGTGCTAATTTACTAATAGTCTCTGAATAAATTTGTACTAAAAATATTGTAGAAATCGAAGTTATCATAATTGTTTTATTGATCAAGTCTAGATTTAAAAGGCCGGTAAATTATCGATTTTAGTACAAGTTGATGCATTGGCTCATTAAAGTTTTTATATTATTGTTGGTTTTCAACTACAAATTTATCATATTGTCAAGCTTCTATAGATTAAAAGACGATCATGACAATCTCATGATTGTTTGATATCAATCACTTTACTTCTACTGCTTCAATAAAACATAAGTTTCCATAAACAGCAAGTTTACAGATTGAAAGTACACTTTGAGAGAAGTATGTATCAAATATGAATGTGAAGATATAACAGGTGCTGACCTACATGAGGGTAGTTTACCATATTCGGGTATGCTGGTCACGTACAGACCGAAAGAAATAAAGAGCGGGTGAGTTCCCTCCCCCTTTCTCTCCGGGAAAATTGGTCACTTGTCCTTAATTAAAGGACTCGCCTCCTTTGTCTGGGGAAAATCCGACTAGTGCTTCATTAAAATGGATTTTTAGGTACCAAACGGCGGTAATCCGCCCCCAATTGTAGACCAAGTCTCGTTACGAACGTTCTTGGTCACCCAATTCCTTAACTGCTTTGCCCAAACTCAGGGGTCATTACCAGTTAAGATTCTGCGTGTGGTTACAACAACCAGAGAGGAATATAGGGTTATTTTAAGTGCGCAAATGCATTCGTATATAGAATAATGTTTTAACGGTTAATTAGTAAAAAAATAATAATATCGTACCGCCTTCCCTATTGACTGGAGTCCCTTTGAAAGTGGTTTGCCAGGCCATCTTGGCCTTTGCAAGAGAATATAGTAGAGGTGGTTTCCCAGACCACCACACAGAAATGAGTCTTCCAGGTCTAGTAGATCTACCAAGTGTTTCCAGTAAACACCGTTTTGTCCGGTGCCGTGAATCGAACCCACGAGTCTTCACTCACAAATCCGGTACACTAACCACTGGGCCACAAGGCGGCTCCGGATTAATTTGTACAGAATTTTGTTAAATGTGAAAAAAATATTTTATAAAATGCTAATATAATTATTGATATTTAAAAAAATATCAACAAGAATTTATATTCTATAATTGTTTATACTAACAGTAATTTTGAAATAATTTATTCCATGAGATACGGCACAGTGGGCCTATATATAATATTATAGGGCTTAGATGAGATCAGCGAAAGTTATAATAAAAAATCAGCATAAAGTTTAGTGGAGTTGGCCCAAAGCTTGACGTTACAAAGTGTTCGTAGCAGGCGTCACTCACAGTTCTCCTACCTTCCCTTTCATATACCAATTTAACTTTCATATGGAATCTGTGTACTTTTTACATTATAATAATACAACATATAAGTTGATATTATTCATTAAATTAGACGATTGCCATATAGCGGAACAATGTCGGCGATTTCATTGCACTAGAAAATGGAAACATATGTATGTGGAGTTTTAACAGCGGTATGCGTTTTACAACGGGAATCGTTGACCGTAAACGGTTGTTTCACTTAACGACCGCTTTGAAGGTACGACGATTTCAAAACTGCATCGCCGTCTCTAATAGAATCTCACAGACCCGCCTTCGAGCTCTCAGTCTCTATAAAAGTGGTCTACTTGTTGATTTAGGACGAGCCATATCACCACATTTATGAGATCATCACTTTTACGATCACCAACTTTCAAAATAGACCACCAACCAGCTCTGAGTAATATCAAAACTGAGGTTATTTAATATAATAATTCTATAAAATATAATATTATGTTGCTGTGGCATTACGTCGGCATTGGGCTAATTTAATTAACTTAATTGTTTTTACAATAAGTGGCGAAAAAGGGAAATCAGATAAGACAAACGTCAAAAGTGAATCCTGTTTAGAGATTAAAACAGAAATGCTCGATTGACGTTGACCCGATCCAAATTAATATCCACGCGTTATGATAATTTGGCGTAGCCGTTTTATTGCCGAATCTCAAATATAATTCTTGAAAATGAAATTGGATATTTCCCTTCGAGCTATTGTTGTTTGTGTTTCGTTTTTTGGCATGTGGACCCCGATATCCCTTTGTAACTCTATATGAATGTGGTTTAAGGTTTCCTAACAACGCTACGTCAGGTTTGTTTATTGTGTAAATGCCTACGAAGGCTTATCGAGGTTGCATTCTTATTTTTGTATTTTACATTTTGACCACGTATCTAGTATCAAAAAATATTTGGTAGAATATATACAAAACAAGTAATTATTATATAATATTCATTTTTTTTATCAAGCATACATATGTTTAAAAGTATTGGTATTAAAATATATCATATCGATGGTATACTGCCAAAATGCTCTAAGTCATATTTCATAATGGCGAATTAGTGAAAAAAAGTCACTCTCTTAAATGACTTCTTTTAACTTTCCAAATATAACATAATTATAAAAAAATACCTCAATTTTAACTACAAAACAGAAACTATAATGTAAATTTGACTTAGTTAAATTTTTTTCTCCCGAAATATTGATCTTACGACTATGTACGTTTTGGCAGTAGATAAAGTAATAAAAAACATATACAAATGTATCCCTAACTCAAAATTAATTTTAGCAGAATACCCTCAATATGTAGTATTTGTAAGATTTAAATTTCATAAAAAAATCCATCATAAAAATCCATATAAGATATAAATAGAAACATGTGATATGAAACAAAATGAATGATTCGTTATTAATACATATTATTATGTTATGAATTTCACTGAATTGAATAAGGAAACAGATTAAATTTATAAACATACGTATGGATTTATCCATGCTTTAGAAGAAGTATTCATATTTAATCCAAGGATAATTTTACAAAACCTTTCTTAAATATTCAAATTACTCAGATTTGGTTAGCTAATAATAATTATAACGGGATTAGCATGGTTTGAAAAATATATAATTAATTATATAAATAGGGACGTTTCATACGGTAAGGTAGGCTGACATCAAAGGGCGTTTTGCTTTGTAATTCCACTGATGATTTATTCAAATAATAATTTGCAATTAGCGTTAAGACCGTTGCCGTAATGAATGTGGCGCAGATCTTAATCTTTCCAAATCTCAACGGTTCAGGTCTCGAACGATGAAGGGAAAAAGGGAACTTTTTAATGCGTCGTCACGGGATATGGTCGCTTTGGCTGTATTAAAAATAAAAAGTAATTAGGATGTAAATTTCCGATAAAACTTTTCGGACCCGCGTGAAAATTAACGAGTTTGACTCTATTGATATTTAGATTAAGTGCTGTCTCTCTCATATAATATATACTGACAGGGTCATATTATAAAATAATTAATTTTTTAATAATTCCAGCTAAATAAGTTAATTTTATATTATTTAGATAGTATGTAGTTTAAGGATTGATATCCGCGGTAAATGAAGTATGTGTCTAGGGAAAGTTTAACCCCACGAGAAATCATATTGCCGTGTTGTCTGTTGTTCAACCAAAACATATTTTCGTTACATTTTCGCCATGTTAATCAAATAAAAATATTTGACGAATTAACGCCTAAATGAAATCGAGCAGGTTATACAAATAGTGAGTTAATTTAGCCAGCGTATAGGTATTTTGTTTATGTGGGATGAAATGAATAATATTCAAGTGAAAGCAATAATACGATAGAATATAAAGCTTGGCGTAGAAATATTTATTTGTTTGATTTTTGAAATGAGTGAATTGTTTGTTTGGAATTGAATCGGTAGTAAACAGTTCTTAGTAGTTGCAGTTGTAAACTATAAAAACAGAATGCAAATAATGTTTCAGTTTCTCTATTTATTGTTAGCCACCGGATTAAGGTCAACTGTCTTAAAAATACGACTCTCTTAGTATTTGCATCCTAAGGAATTACATTAATTGGAAGCATTACATGCAATCTCTTCAATTCAAAAAATCATATTTAAAATAATAAACTGCATGTTTTTAAGTAAATTTATATATTTCGTTAACCATATAGTAAATTTATTTGTATCAGTAGTAGCAAAAGGTTTTTCAATTCTTGTTTGACATTGAATTTTCAGACTCTCAACTTTTCAGAGATGATCGAAATGTTTTGTTTAAATAATTTTCATCTAATTTATCATTGTTATTTTCAAAGTGTTATTCAAATTTAAACCAGTAACTTTAACATTTAAATACACCGCTTGTTTTCAGATTATGAATCATAAACAATTTCATTATCACCCACTTAATTATTGATAAAATTTACCCGGCACAGAGTAGTCTAAAATCATCCGAAATATAATAAGTATGAGTAGGATTTATTTAGAATAATGAAAACATAGAATCCACCAGGGCAGGGTTAAATAGACAATATCTTATAGTTTGTTTTTATTATTTGCCTGGTCAAATATTTAATTTATTCAGTAGATTTCATGATATTCCGCCTAAAAGCTTTCAACATCGTTGGTAATATCATTTTGTATTTTTCCTCTGCTTATATTTAAGACCTAATACGTTATTTTAATATACACACAAGAATTTTTAAATTGAATTCATACATATAACTAGGTATCTGTACATATTATACGTTTAGATTGGCATAGCTTTATGATGTAACGGCAGTCTGCTTTTAATCATGGAATTTAATATGTTATCAAATATATATTTATAAATAGTTATAAAATAAAAACATTTAAAAAGAGATAAATAGATGTAAGTAGGCGTACATTCATTGCGTATTTGACCAAAATAGACTTTGGGACAAAGGAGAAGAAAAACTTATAAATCATTGAGTATTCATATCTGGAAGTAGTTGTTATTCCTCGACTCCGTGTTCATAGCGCCAGTTGTGCCAACATCCAAATCATATCCTTCTCCTCCTTTTATCCAATGATAGTTTTTATCGTATTTGGTCCAAGTCCAACTTGTTTCACACATTTCTTCGATTTGGGACGATCAGTGGTGAATCTATTTACGATGAACTCCAGTTCGAATCGACCCCTGCAGCTAGTTATAAAAAATAAACAAATTCGATCAATATAACGATAATTAAGATGACGTCAATAAAATACGTCATCGGAGTCGAATAAAGCTGTCAAATACATATATGACAATATTAAATATTCTAATCGATCCATTAGAGACAGGCCATTGATTTCCAAGTTGATGATTTGATTTTTAAAGTGTAAGAGAAAATATTTTTGAGACATTGAAGATTTGCCTCATTGGTATCACTTGGTAGATCTACTAGATCTGAAGGACTCATTGCTGTGTGGTGGCCTGGGAAACCACCTCTTCTATATTCTCCCGTAAAGGCCAAGGTGGCCTAGCCAACCCCTTACAAGGGAATCCCATCAATAGGGAAGGCGTCACGGTATTTTTTTTTAAGTTTGTGTAACCAACTAAGAATAGTATGTGTATATAGACTACAATTTCTATTATTAATGAGAATAATATTCAATTGAAAGTTATCTATATGTATGTGAAGTGATTGAATGTTATATAGGAGTAGTTCGAATAAGGGAATGTAGAGATTGAAAGTAGTGGTTTTTGACTCGGGGGAGAGTTTTCCAATAACGCATAAAACATTTGACACGCTCGTCAATACCAAAGTCAAAATGGATTTTCATTGGTGACGGAAAAACATATTTCCCGTCTTGTCGTCATGGTTCCCCTTGGTGTTTGACATGGACTGACACTATTTCCAACATCCTATTACATACTCCACCCATACCTGATTATTCTATTTGTAGTTCTGACAACAGGAGATTATCACTTATTCATATTTTTTACAGATAAGGTCTCATATGGTATTCATATTTAATTCAAAAGATAATATGTAATAATCCATAAGCATATTAGTTATGTTTTAATTACACTCGATAACAACATATTATTTTTGTTATAAAACAATCTCGTTATTGGGTAGATTGCAGTTATAGTGGTATAATACAAGTGAAAAGGCATACACTTTTTCCTTTTTTAGAAATGAAGTAAAATAGTTTATTTTTTAATTATAATATGATTACATTATTAAAAAATCTCTTTATAAATTAACATAAAATATTTATATAAATTGAATCAGTTTTATCAGCTCTTATTTGATTAGTAGATCAAATTTCCCGCCTTGTGGCCCAGTGGTTAGTGTAACGGATTCGTGAGTAAAGACTCCCGGGTTTGATTCACGGCACCGGAGTCACTTGGTAGATCTAGCTTAGCAAACTAGATCTTAAGTACTCATTGCTGTGTGGTGGCCTGGGAAACCATCTCTACTATATTCTCCCGTAAAGGCCAAGGTGGCCTGGCCAACCCCTTATAAAGGGACTCCCGTCAATAGGGAAGGCGTCACGATATATTTATATAGATCAAATTTCATTTTAAGTATTTTATTAATAATTTAAGGTTTGTGGAAGGAATTTTAGGCCATGTTAGATTAGAATAAATATTGTGTTAGGACACAGTTTTTTTTACATATCTATTTGTTTTCTTTTAACTATAAAAATATGGCACGTGTTATAATATTATTGTCTTATGCCTGATCTGAAGTGTGTTAATAGACTTTTTATTAATTAGAGAGAGATAATCTTCGTACTAATACATTAAAATAACGCTATCGGATTTTTTAATTTTTTTTTTACTTTAACTTTTTTTAATTTTTATTTTTAAAAAAACACCAAAGTTCTTGTATAATTATAATAAAACTTGTTTTTGCCAGTATTGTAATAATACATAATATATAATTTCAACAAGAAGAATCTAAAATTGATTGTAAGATGTAAAAAATATTGGTTTTGGGCAAAAGTACCAACTTTTTCACTGTAAACTTTAGATTCTGATAAAAATACAAGATTAAAAACGGTTCGATCGTATATTTTTAAACGCTGTGTAAAGAAGATGTTATCTTTGAAAGGCCCCCTTCGCAAGAAATTAAATTTCTTTCACGGTGCCGTCGCGCACTTGTCTTCCTCTCGATGAATTTGTCCGATTCGTTTATCACGAGGGGATGATGATGAGCCGAAGAGGCAACGGGTGTAAAAAAGGTCATAATTTAAAATATCCGATGGCGATAACGAATATGAAGGAGTAGGCTAGAGATCTGCCCTCGGCGAGTGGCAGTGATGGTGTGTAAAAAGAGAGCGAGTAAGGGCGGCTGTGGAGCCAGGGTGGTATGGCTAAGTGGGTGGTCGTGATGGGGTGGGTGGTGCCGATCAATACCGCTAACCCAGTGCCTTAGTGGCGGCCATGTGACTGTTTTATTGCTTGCATCGCCTCAATGGACCAATCACTCTATCGACACACCGTGCCAAACTGATTAATCACCTCATACACTATTTTGACATACCCTATTTCACAATTATTATTACCTATACATATAATGTCGACTTCTATGCTTCAAGCTATATATCAATCATTATAGATTTCACTATTGCCATATTTTAATAGATACTGTGTATATAAAGCAACTCTGTAATTATATGCTTATCAAGTAAACAGGTCATCAAATATAATATTTTAAGAGGCTAGCTTTAACTGCAACTTAATATTATTCTTAATATCGCATTGTGTCATTTATGTATTTATGATACCAGCTCAGGGGATAAGAAGGGTGGCTACAAATACTATGGTCAAGGGTTCAAATCCCACTCAAGTAAAAAAAAAATTAAATTGATTTGATCGGTTATTACGACTGGGAGATCGGGAATAATATTAATAAAAATCCCCATCGATCGTCTTGATCCAGGTTTACTCTGATTTCCTGGACTGTAAGGTAAATACTGAGGCGAAGTCGGGCAGAGCCGCTCTGTCGGTGACCTGTGTAACTAGTAATAGTTAAGATCACTGACAGACATTTAACACGTTGTTGTGTATAAAAAAACACTCTCAAAAAATACCGTCTCTTAAACAAAAACTCCTCGGGGCGTGTAAATAAATAAATTATGTCACTTCTGCAATTTCTTTTCATATGAAAAGTGTATTAACTTTAAAATTCCTCGGTGACCAATAAATTCAACAGCTTTGATGATGCAAACCTCAAACGCATCTGAAATTTTATAAACTATGTAATTCTACTGAAACATTTACTTTTTGAATTTGATTGTTTTGTGGATAAAAATAGGGACCGAGACTGGAATTATCTTTTAAAGATTATTACAATTAAAGTTAAGGAGCAGATAATACGGGCATTTCTTAAGCACGCGACGGGAATTTTATTACCAAACAGGAGGCGCGTTAGTTTTTTCATATAATTTTAAAAATTAGCTGTAGATATTTACAGCCTCTCTAAATTTTACAGACTTTCGGGAGATGAAATTTAAGGAAGGAGAGGTGTAACATTTTGACTAGTGGCGAAAATTTAGATATGTTCGAAAAACTTTAATTTGGAGACCTAAATTTGTTTTATTTTTATTTTAGTGTAGTATAAGTATACAGCATGTGAACAGGTAGAATAATTATAATTGGATAAGAAAATTAGACTTTCATCGAGCCAGACGCGCTCTTTAATAAAAACTATTAAGTCTAGAGTAGACCGTGGCTATCTCAAGCAATAAAAGAAGAGGGTATTATTTTAGGGTTATATCCTTGTTAAGTTGGAATCTCGAAATTGTTATTAGAGGTCGTTAGTCGTGATACGAACACTTCTCTATCACCGCTTTTTATTAACACTTTTAACCTGTCCATACTATTACAATCTTGTTGAATTTTCAGTAAACATTTCTTAATAAACTAAGGACAAGATGTATGGGGGAGCAGTTTTTGGGTTCAAAGTCCACACACACTTGGGTAACGGACCGGTTGGCACGTAACTTTAGAGTTTCGGCTTAGTTTCAGCTGAAAAGTTGTCTCATGTAATCAATTGCATAGACTTACACTTGCCCAAATGCCTCGACTGGTGCATACGAATTTGCAGGTAAAAATATCGAAGTCCGCTTGTTTACTTCCCAGCTCCACCTGCATAACTTTCACAATGCGATTTACGAGGAAATTTCAAGCACAATTTTTATGAATGTTTTAAATTGAAAGTGCAACATCATAATAAGTAAAAAATATATCGATGATCAATCATTTGCTTTATGGTATCTCATTTAATTTTAAGAAAATTAAAACCAAAATTCCACTATTTTCGACAAGTCTCAGCTTAGATCTCTGATGATGACAAGCTGAAACTTGTCGAAATGCCTCAGACTCGTAGATATTTTTATCTTGTCAAAATAGTGGAATTTTTGTTTAACCTTTCTTAATATTTTTTTGTTTATATACAAGTGTTTTTTTATACTTTATATGGTTCATAGGTTTACATATGTACATATATATGCGTATTTATTATCGATATTTTTCTTTATTCTTCAATAATTTATGATTTATTAAAAAATATTTTTATTTGTTATTTGGGAGAAAAGATTTTTGTATATAATACACAATATTTTGATTATATTGTTTTAAAATTGGTGTAATAACTCACTCTTACACTCAAAACTTCTTTCGAGATGTGAATTATAAAGAGATAATAAATATTTTTAATGTATATATACAAATTTTAGGGATTAAATTATAAAAGTAGGAAAATAAAATAAATTTTGTTTGTTTGTCAAGAAGTTGTCCTTGTTTTATCCTCTCGTGATACTTTATCTGGTGTTCATGGTTCTTATATGGCTAAATGTAGTTTATAGAGTGGAAACAGGACGAGGTGGTTCCCTCATCCCTGCCTGAATATTGAGCCTGCTGACCCACAAATTTGGATACACGATCCTTTTATGTGTAGAACGGTCGTGGAGCTTTATGGATTAGTTCGCCATGTCGACTATATTGATATAAATTATGTAAACACTCGTGCCATTTAAGCTGACGATCAACATATTAAAGTTTCATCAACCACCTACTAAAGCACGGTGACTTAGTCGGTGCTTTGATTATATTTATTTTTGGCTGAGATGATAGACTTAGAATATGCAAATGATAATTGTTGGTGGACACAAAGCATTTTCTTCATTAGGACGTCTACTGGAATAATTGTTAAGTGTACAATTGTGAATTAATGCGAGCTTTATAAATATGCAGGTGAGATGAGGTCTTTCATTGTTCTGTTCCTTTAGCTTTACTTAACCTGTCATCGTTAGGTTCATCTTCTCTTCTCCACTCTATTGTTATTTGAGCTACCCCTAACAACACCAAAAACATACTAGAAATGTTAAGCCCTTTACTGCCTAATTTTGATCCTCCTTGAGACCTTTTATTTGGAATTAGGGTTTAGATCTATACGTATAAGTTTTATTAACATTCAAACACCTATTTTATAACATGTATTGCTTAGATTGACATAAAACATTATATTATTATTGAAATTCTTATGAGTTCTGTATGCAAAATAATAAACTCATTTAGGTAAAAAAATAATAACCTAATTATACGTTTCGTTATTCTTAATAATTTATTTTGCATTCATATGATATACCAACAACTTTTTTATTATAAGTGAAAAGCAATATGATTACCACTAACAGCTGACCTCAACTGATAAATTAGTTAATTGATTTTTAATATTTTTTGAACCTCTCCCCATAATAAATTACAAAAAAAATATTTCACATTTCTTATTTCATACACAGTAAGGTTCACTAATTCCAATTTTGCTATTTCCTATTATTCTTCTCAGTTTGAGTCTCGGTGAAATCTTACTGCAAAACCCAGCTCTTAGGTTAGTTAAATATTTTTATGTGGTATATTATGACAAATGTTTATTAGTTTTAGCGGCACGTTAGGCTATGTGACGACGAACGCGTATAAAATTATGGTCGTGATGTGAAAAGGTCTTGGTCGGAGTTGAAGTTGTACTTAGCGGGGCTCAAACAAGGGTTCTGTAAGAGGTCATAATAATTTGGTGTAATAGTGAGTGCGATAATAATGATTAGAGTGTGGAGTACATATTATATTTAAGGGATGGAGGTGGAGGAGTACTAAGTCTGAATCTTGTGGGTAACCCTCTTACCTCTACATCCTACTAACACCTACTATTATTCTATTAACGTTGTTATAATTTGACTAATTTTAACGAGTATTTAGTTACTTGAAATATTATTTAATAAATAACTGGTGTATAAAATTAATTCAAATTCATATTTTAATATAATATATATTGTGACCTATTTTATGGGTTTTTATTGTACATATAATAGTAGATTTTTATTATTCTTCGACTTTAACCGAAACATTTTTCATGAATACATTGTTTCTGAGAATATATAGCGACTAGATTATCAGATGAATTATTATGAGTATTTAATAAATACAAAATATTTATATTATGAATATTGGTAGTGTATAGTGTTTGCGAAAATAACGGATATCCTGCTCGTGATAAGACAGAAATATTCCAAGTAAGGCCCAACCTACATACACTAAATATGTATATATTAGATATAAATAACTATTTTTTATTTCAACTCAATTAGGATACAGACATAGATATAAACATAAAATATCGCATGAGTGGATAATTACATGGTTAGTACAAGTGGCCAAAAACATCAGTTACCTGGCAAACATTATCCTGTAAACATCTCTCTTCATATTATATTTCACAGTAAAATGGGTAAATGCATTGTTATTACATGTCATATGGACTCAAACGTACACTCAAATACATCTAGGCTCAGTTTTTACCGCTGAGTACTTCTTTAAGATGTTTAAAATATTATTGAGTTTTAATCGCCAAGTATTGTTACAGCCACTCTCAGGGGCCAGTAGGAAATATGTTGAGTGAAGGAGACACACTTATGCTTTTATCAAATAGGAGAGAAGAGTCCAACTATACACGGGCTAAACAAAATTACACGAAACACAGATTTTCACTTACAAAAATATTATGATAATATTACATTTTTATTTCACACATGTAAACTTGTTGCTGAAATATTTTTTGTCTCACAAATTACAATTATCAATTTATTATTATTTACAATTTATCTTAATATCAAGTGTTCTACAAGTCCGTGTGTATATAATTTATTATTTTTATAATAATTTACATTGCATTTTCTAAAATTTTTCACCAGGCGTTTTTTCCCCACCACCACCACATTTTTACTATTACAATGAAAGACTGTTTTAATGTAAAAAACTGGAATATCAACTTTACAATTCATAGATTAAGGTTTGATAAATATTTTCTTCAGTCAAAATATTTGTAAATGAAAATCATAATTGATGAAGTATGTACCGAGTGATATAATACTTTTTAGTACACAAGGAAGTCTGACAGGAAATTATCAATTTGAATATGGAGAAATATGTAACTAGACGGGTTATTTTTTATATGTCGTATGCACATGGAGCTTATATTTGTCATAATTGGTGTCTGAGTTTGTTTCCGTTCGTTTTCATGCCTCCATCTCCTATGTAACTCTTGTCATTTCCATAAAACAATACATGACCTCTTACAAGTATATACCTAATTATTCAATAAGTTAGTAATTAAATATATCTCTAAATATATATATGTATATTTAGAGAGATATATATATATATATATATATATATATATATATATATATATATATATATATATTTAGATATATATCGATACCTTTTTTACAAAGCGTGTAATAAATTTTATAAAGAAAAACCAACAAATAAGAGCAGTTAGTGAAGTAAAGTGTATCGAGTCGAGAGAAAATGTCCGGTTGTTAAGGTAGGAGGGTTGAAAGGGTGAAATATATGGTTCCCTTGAAAATTTAGATAACATTCTGGCAACCTTTTTGTGCACTTAAATTAATATGACAATCAGAGTAATATTTAACAATATCAATAAGATTTGAATTGTTAAATAATACACATCTTTATATCAAAACATACTTTATTGATATTGTATGTATATTTGCATATAAATTTAAATTCATTTAATATTTGGGACTAAATATCATATTTCGCGTATGCTCAATTTGTTATTACGAGGCATGTACGTAGGTAAAAGCAGATTTCATATTGAATTAATCGCATATTCGGCGATCAAATATTGAATAAGCGGAAACATATTTGTAACAAAGTGTTAAAATAGAATATGGTGCATTCACGTAATTGGTTTATAAAGGAATGTAGGATTACCAGAACGATGAGTAAATTCGTTAAAATATTCATATTCACTGCATCAGTACTGAACTTATCATTTGTGGTCGGTTTATGAACATTAATATTTAAATCATTGCCTTGCTTGTGTTTTAATTACAATCAAAAAACGATTTAATGTTCATTTATTATGATGCTATAAAATATATCAAGAATCATTGAATTGCATTTTTATATTTTAATAATTCACTCGTGTTAATTGATTATTCCAACTGGACATAAAAGCTATATTTATAATCATTTTAAGCGGTGGTTTTTTAACGTATTTTTTATTTTGAAAGGCCTTAAAGTAAGTTTGTGGTGACACAGCCTGAAACATACAAATGTCTGAATATATAAATATTGTGGTAAATGTATATATCGATTGGAACTGTGTCGGATGATCGGTTAATTTGACCGAAGTTAATCACTTTAGCGTCGGGATTTGCATAACCGAACGACCAGATGCGGTTTTTAATTCCTTTCTGTGGCAAATACTGATTCTAAACTATCAGCAACGTGTAATACAAATAATTGGTGATAGAAAATAGCTGTTGAAAATGTATTCAATATAAAATGATTTGGTTTGTGATAGTACTGACATCAAACGCACAATATTTTTTTGGTAAATATCAGTTAAAAATGAAATACTTTAATGGTTTGTAACTGAATCTATTTTATTGTCGCGTCCGGTGAATCGTAATATTAAAGAATTAGTGCATATAAATGCATTTGAAGACCCTGAGAGCAATTTTAAATGCTCCATGGTACGTAGCCAACTGAGTTCTTTTACAAGACTATAACCATGACAGTACGATACGAACTGAAAAAAATCAGTGAAACGTACCATAATAGATTAAAAAGACACCCGAATGTACTAGCGAGAGACTTATTGACTGTTGTAGACTACGCAATACGTCTAAAAAATACAGACAACACGGCTTGCCAGCAAAATTCAAGAACTGATGGTCATCAGTCCTTGAATGAAATCACGATTACTTTGTAAAACAAGTATGAACACTTGAACACATATAATTAAAACATAACGTCGGGATTGAGTCGTCACTTGACAACCAACCCCAAGACAATATAACAACAGATGTCTTTAGACAGGATACTCAAAAAAATAATAATGCATTTGTGTATAATATTTGATAAAGTGAATTGGAGATATTACCCCGTATTTAATATAATAGTATTGATAAGTGTATAGACATACTGTAGGGTAAATAGTAGTAGTTATATGGCCGGACACATGTATGTATGTATATGGTCGGGGGAAAAATGTTTAATGAAGGTTCGTTATGGAGATGATGTCGCTTTATAATAATTGTAGCGGGAGTTGCGGTTAAGGGTCGTAGCTGGTGTCGTAGCAGTGGCGTAGCAAGTGTGGCGCTACGACTTCTCAGTCAGTGGGCTAAATGACGCCGCATTTCCGGTACATGCGCGTGTTGCCGGATATTTAATGGACTTACTACCAAAGCTTTCCCTCTCGCTTTCTCTATATTTTCAATAATTTATACTTATGTAACTATGCGGTTTTAAGACGCACCGGTATACAGTATACATGCCGGAATGTTTGACAGAATTCGTTCTTACTGCTATGACTTTTGGTCGTTCGAATGGCGCTTATTGTATGGGATAACGGCTATATTATATACTTTTAAACCATAAAACTACTCTATACAACCTATTTACACTTACATAGGTCTACTCTACACATTCATTACATTTTTATACCATTGCGCTGACGTCACACATTGGAACCTGGAGGCCCATGTAGACAACTTTCGGTGGTCCCAGTTTAATTCGTTAAATTCTTATCAGTTAGAAAGGTTTTGTATTGAATATAAAAATATGACATTTGAGATTGAAATGGGCTCTCCCTGTGTCATTTCAGACACAAGGAAACCTATAAGCAATAGTGATACATAAGCAGTGTTTGTACTACGACATCGTTTCGAAAAGCTTGCATAATGGCTACTTGTCAAATGCAGTAGCTTTTCTACAGGATTCGATCACGACAAAAATATCTTCATCAGTAGCAAAATATACTGACCCTTTTATTCTCATTTATTACCGTGTCACAATAAAATATATTCTACAGTTTATGATTATTTAATTAACTTACATTAAAATTAATATAGAGCTGCATTTGTAAATGAGATGTTAGTGGAGAATGTATTTATGTATTCTAGGAGGCTGCGGTTAGGCTTTCAAGTGTAGTGTGGTGGCAAAATCAGACTATTAATTATTAAAATCATTGTTTGAACTATTCACCTGAGAATTGTATAAAGGTTGTAAATTTTTCATTAGTAACAAGGCTATAACTCATGCGGTATTAACAGACCTTCAATATACTTTGACCCTACATAATTTGTCAACGTTGACCCTGGGCCTAAGCCTATGAGACATATCGTTATCGATTGGATATCCACTCTCCATCTAGGATATATTTAATATGTTTGAATTATTTACCCTTCAAAGTAATACACTTATATTTAATCTTCGCGCGATTTGTGAAAAAATCTAGGATATTTTGTAGTAGACGGGATGGTTCGTATAAAATTAATAAACTTCATATTTAATTTACATAACAAACATAAGTCTTATAGGTAAAAAGTTGCAAGGCAAATTTCATCCAATTACCGAGTTAAATGAACATTACAATGCAAATTCTATCATATTATTAGGAATTTCGAGAGTTCATGCATGCATTTGCATAATTATGCATGTTTCGATTTGTCCTCCTACGAATGTAGATACTCTCAATTAACACAAGATATTGATTTAATTATTATTTTTTTCTATTTTGTCTGTACTCTATGTTGTCGTTAATTGATTTTGTGTTGTTTTTTTCCAGGTAAGCTAGCTGTATAAAGTTTTGCCGCGTAAATTTGGCAAGTAACTACACATTTATCGATGTTCTACGGACACTTTGCGAGGAACAAAAAATGTACACAAAATAGGTAAAGTGAAAAGAATTTCTTCACTCATCGGCGCCGTAATTTTATTGTCGAGGCACTTAAAAAGTTTGGGACGTGAAGGGGAGGAAATTATTCGGTAATTTTCAAGTGACGGCTGTGTGTAAAGTCCGGCAACACAATAAGGATTATTGCGACTCCACCCGGGCCAAATTGATACTTAAATAAAAATGTCAATTTGTTGGACCCCATCCTTTTTCCATTTAATAAAGCATTACGAGTTTCCCAATTTTTGTTTTCGTGCTTAAGACAAAGTCACATCGAGTTTAAGCAAATCATTTTTTTAATTGGTTTGAAAAATCACCCCATGGTTAACAGAATAGAATAAAGCTCGATAGAAACACTGCCCGTATTTTTTGTGACCGTAACTGATGACTGTAGTCATTTGACCATTTTTTGCATTCAATATACGTAAATCAATTTTGACATTTTGCTATTTTTGTACAGTACAATTAAAAGTGTGAATAATTAATAAATGAATTCTCTGATGTTGGTTAAATGAGGTCTTTCGCTCTGGACACGAGAGTTTACAATTAACAGCGTGTGAATGGGAGGGTCATTCTTATAATTTAAAAGGTTTAATGGAAGTCATCAGAGTGGTCTTATTGTTGTGTGCTTTATATTTAATAATATATGGTACAGGTACTTCACGGTGGCTGGTGATTTAGTGTTGCCACATATTGCAACACCAGATGCGCTCCCTTTTCATTATATGCTTTTAAATCAACCTACAGATAGTTTGAACTTTTAATATGCATTATGATGCAAAATGTTAGAGTACAGTTATAAATATGGAATTGTTTCATGGGATAATGCAAAACTGTTTCTATTATATTTGGAATATGTTATTGTATTGATTGGTTATTAATAAACCTGAAAATACGAGCACGTCCCGAAAATTGAATTCGATTGTTGGCGACCGAGAATCATTTACCCAAAATAAATTAGTTTCATCAAGTTGAAGTGATTTAATTTTGAATAACCATCCGACATTCTGCAATAGGATGGTTTCTCGTCGTTTAATAATTTCAATACGGCTGAAATGCGGTCGCTGTGTTGGAGACTGGTAAGGACATAAACAATTCGCAGTTGTTTCTTAAGGCTCGATTATCGTCGTGGAGATGGAATGAAGGTGGACTTACTTTGAAACTAATTAACAGAAATCTTCGTACATTTTGTCACCGCACCGCTCCTACTTTCATCCATCCCGCTCTCTCTTCAAAAGTCAGACGGGCTTTTCCTTTCTTCAAAATTTAATTTACAGACCAATCTAATTTCTAAGACGGCCGATAGAACGAATCAACTTGTTTATTTAAGACTTGTTCATTGTTGTCTCGAATGGTTTTTTTTAACAATATGAGTAGACTATAAACCGACCCCAGACTAGACAACATTCAATTTCAGTCTCTCAGATAATTCTAATGAAAAGATGATTTCAATATGTCAATTAGTGAAATTCAAAAAAAGAAAAAAAGATTCTATGAGCATTACCCACCTCTACGTATTATTCAGATCCTGCCCTAGATGTATTTGAGTTTATGTTTGAGTCCATATGACATGTAGTAACAATGCATTTACCCACTTTAGAGCCGGTTGGTTGGCAACGTGGCAAGAGATTGTACGAATCTCGTGTCCGTGTACGAATATAGCACGAGCTCGAGATTTAGCCATAGCACGTCGATATTGGCAAGTTAGGATTTGAAAGTTGGTAACACTAGCTATATTAAAAAAACGCATATGGCGCGTAAATCGCCGAGTGACACGAGCTCCTATTTAACACGGGTTGAAGAAACCGGCCCTTACTGTGAAATATAACGATATTACGAAATATGTTTACAGTATAATGTTTACCAGGTAGCTGTGTGTTTTTGGCCACTTAATGCACTTAAACTAACCAGACATTTAGCCACTCATGCGATATCTTATGTTTATATCTATGGTTATAATATTCAATGCCATAACCCTTTCAATGGCCGGCCGCTAATTAACAAACCGATACAAGTAATAAATTGCAAAGCCGTTGATTTAATCAAATAAGTCAATATTGCTCTTATTATTATAGAGAATACTTGTGTACGTGTAAACTAAAGACGGACTGTTTGTTTGATCTGTTTTTTAATCGAATTTTAGATAACAGATGGTTAGCTAAATTCGATAAAAAAACAGATAACCGTCTTTGGTCTCCACGTACACACTTGTTTTGTATTGTATTTAAGTAGCACATAAAACATTAAATTTAATTGTATAAAATCAAATGAGATTTATTAGGGTGGAAGTTGTGTGTATTATATTTGTTCCACTGAAGTAATATCGAATATCGTATTATTATATGAGTAGTGACTGACGTGACGGTACCTACTTTGTTATTTGTCAATATTATAAGATATTGTATCGGGTTGCTTCTTGGTATACACAAAAGGACTATAAACATAGAAATGTTTTATATTTTCAATAAAATAAAATGAGCCGACTTTGGAAGTCTGGAGGCGTAAAAAATAAGATACGCCATAATGAAGACATTGATAAATACAAGGAGGCAGTCAAGCTACATTCTTTTATGACCGGAACTACGTGATTCAATTTGACCGCCCGTAGCTTTGGCCGTTGTCTCCTCGTTGGCCTTTAAACATTCGAAAAAAAAAGCCAAAAATATCAACTTGGATATAACTACTGAGAGAAAATGAAGTTCAATGCTTTGAAAAATCGACATGGCATCTGTGCTACGACGACAACTCTCTTCTACATTGTCTAGTCGGCAATTTAGAGCTTATCGATATTTTCTTTTCCAACATATATGAAAAAAATTATGTGTTTATTCACAGTAATAAAGGTCAGCGTGATAAGAACCGTGGCTACAATTAATACTGTGGTCATGAGTTCAAATCCCACTCAAGTCATTTTTGTAAATTGATTTGATCGGTTATTACGACTGGGAGATCGGGAATAATATTAATAAAATCCCGATCGATCGTCTTGATCCATGTTAACTCTGTTTTCCTGGACTGTACGGTAAATACTGAGGCGATTATTAAGTCGGGTAGAGCCGCTCTGTCGGTGACCTGGGTAACTAGTAATAGTTAAGATTACTGACAGACAATTAACACGTTGTTGTGTATAAACAAACCCTCTTAAAACGACCGTCTCTAAAATAAAAGCTCCTCGGGGCGTAAACAAATAAAATAAATAAACATCCCTATTTTATAAGGTTATATATATTTTAAATTCGCACAATTAGAGATTCCATAACATATATTTTTATTCGTCGAAATGAAAAATACACATTCATTTTGAATTTCATAATAAACGCTTGGTAATGTTTTGATTCATTACTATTCAACTACAATGTGTATCCCACATTATAATAGTCATTGGTTTGAATTTATAATCATCGTTATTGCAGAGCAAACCGAGTTTGCTAATTAAAGCACACGTAAAGGCATTCATTATTAATCAAGCTCGTACATATGTATATCGATATTATTTTCTTAACTTATTTGAAGTATTTTTTGGTTAAAAAAAAACTAGGTAATGCTTTTAGCGATTGACGAGCGCGATAGAGCGTTCAGTGTTAAATTAATTTTTGTATCAATCAATCAAACTGGGGCTTTGATTTTTTAGACGTTCTGGTTTCAGAACTTGCAAGTCAGAGGTAGCCAGATCAATTACTTCGTCAAGAATTCTAATTCATTTTTACAAATTGGTCCACATGACATGCGAAATCTTTTGTATTTCTTGTAAGCAGAAAACAATGAATGATTATGTCAATTTCATATACATTAGTACTATGTCATATATTATAAAACATAAATTTGGATTTTCGATCGACTTTTCGCTATATTTTCTTCACATGATGTTTCGTATTTTGATTTTAAGTCCTTCTATGTTTTGGTCTAATGAAATACGAATTTAATAAATAGGCATAAGCATTGTATCGCGATTGTTGGAGTTAAAAATATAATATAAAACAACTTCAATTAAATTTCTTTCGTTTTATAATTGTGTATCTAAGCTCTATTGTTGTCCAACGAAGAGGTATAGAATGATAAATGTTCATTTTTACCCCCTTCACACCAAAGTGTTTCATAAAAATACAGTCTTCCAGGAAAGTAACCATAATTATGATATTTTGGTTGGCACGCCCGAAATTCAATTAACTATGATTTCCGTGAAAATGTATCGAATTTAAGGTGCGGTTTGGAAATGTAATCGCGATAAACGTCTTTTCTAATTACATCGGAAGTCAGAAGTAAATTAACACAATATCGCTTTCATTCGCCAAGGAATCGCTCGTTTTACAATTGCTTTGGTGATTTATAGCTTTGGCCATATTGGTATGTGATCACATTGAAACAGAGAAAATATGTAAATTCAAGTTTAATATCTTAATTTATTGAGTTCAGTAGTTAATATTAGCAAAATAATCAAACACCTTCTACTTTATTTTATAGACCATCTTGAATTGACATTGACGGAGACAAAGTGAGGCTTGAAACCATCCATTCAATCATTCCTGGTCGTTTTGTAGGCGTTGAATTATTCGCTCGGGCGTTGTTTCAGCCGTCTAGTGGCTCGTTTGTCTATTGGAAGCGATTAGTGTTTGGAGGCTGTTAATCTTGATGCAATATTTAGTGGTTAAGAGTGCTAATATAGAGTGCAGCAGTTCACCCCTAATACCATCCCCTAATCTACCGAGGGGAGTCTTCCGAGCTAAGCATGCGGTATCTCTACGCCCAGTTTTGCTAGCATCGTTGTCTCACGAGAACGAAAAGCTTATCTTAATGAAATTACTTTATATTCTGTTAATGAAAATATGTATATTCAATGTAAAGGTATTGTGAATATTGGAATTTGAGATATGTACGCGTGTCTCTAGAGTTAAATCAATGAGACAAATGTGGCCTCTTGAGATTTGAGTGTTTCATTACCATCGACGAGACTAACATTTGATTATAATGTCTCGAATAATCAAATATGTATTATATGAATTAATCATATCAGTTTCAAGCAACCGATTCACTGATTATTATACTTAATTAACAAATTAATTAATTAGCGTAATATGTGAAAAAAGTGTTATTAGGAGTGTATTACCCGAGGTCGGGTGTATTACCGAGGTCGGGTGGAATATCTGGAAGTTTTAGCTCAGAGTAACCATTAACCTCTAATTTCATGACCGTGGGAGTAAATCTACTTCTAAAGCTTTTAAGTAGTTAGTAATGTAAAACATGTAGGTTAAATATATTGAAATGTCCAGTCGGTGAAAGTAATTTTCGGGGAGGAAATCGAGCATTTGCCGCAGTATTACCTAATGCAGTGTGGCCTTAATGCAAGGTCTTTTAAGCCTCAGAACCATTCGTTGTCAAATGCGGAGTTTCAGCTTTTGTCATTCTGTTTTTCAAAAGACGCATTTCGACAATTTAGTATGTCATAGAAGATCTAAGTACTTAGCAGATAATAGAAAGAATTTATATAAAATTGATCCTCAACGAACTAATGTGGCAATAAATATTTTTTCTCTAATTTTTCGTGCTCGACGTTTGACAAAGGCAGTTACTAGTGATTTATTTTTATTGTTCAGGTTGAATACGGTGTGGTATTTTAGTCGTAATTACGAGGAACAGTTCAAACTTTAATCGCGGCTTTGCAAAGGGCGGAAACGTCTCTTCTCAAAAATTAGTATGCCGGGATTGGCGTTCCTTTTGTCGTCGACTAACGTAAATAATTTTCGCGCCGTAAAATTTAAACGCACGACTTTGGAATATTCAAATTGTTCCGTAAACACCGGTGCTAAGCGATCAATATGTACGGGTCCTCGGTGAAGTTTCACTCTGGGATTAAATTGTGGCGATTTATGATTCGATCTGTCGTTTTGTTCGCGTAGCTAGATGGACGAAAAGCAGTTTCGAAATGAAAGCGCCCTTTGAATATTTATTGCCGCATTAATGTTCGTTGATTCGGATTCGAATGTAATTTCAATTTGTGATCGTTGCGCGTTTTGTATCTCGTCACTGCTAAAAAGTGATTTTCAATGCGAACGTGACGATCAGTCAAATGAAACGTGAGGAAATCGCCTTAATTGTTCAATTGTTTGTTTCAATCTTTACAGATTAAATCTTCAGAGCTTTCTATTTTAAGTATCTTTTATTACATTTTTATATATATAAGAGAGTTTTAGACTAATGTATATTAAAGAAATTTCTGTATATAAAACATAGACAGTTTTTTATTGTTGAGTCAAAAGGTTCAGTATAGAATCAAGGGACCAAGAAATAAATAGGAATTTTGTGATTTGCTTATTTATAATAAATGTATGCAGTCAGATATGGAACAAAAAAAATCACCAAATTTCAAACCTTTATTTTAGTTTATATTAAATAATTAATACACAATAAAATAATATTAAAAATAATAAGGATTGTGAAACGAACTAGTTCAAACTTTTGTACAAATATATGTAATAGAGGACGAACACGAAATTTGGACTAATAATAATAATAATAATAATAATTGCGAATGGCATGATAAAACTTATAGCCATGTACGATGTCTAAATTTTGGTTTTCTACAAACAATGTAAATAGACCATAGGTTGATTTGTTTGTTTTAAATTAACATAATTTTCCACATCTTCGAATTTCCTTGCAGACTGCGTTATTCCATTTTGCCAAAGACTTAAAATTACACAATCTTTAAAATCATTATTATTTTTTTTTTATAAAAATGCACTTATGTAAGATTTGTCAACACTTATTTTATGGAACCCATATAAAGTTTACTTAATGGGTTCAAACGAGTGCGTGGAATACGTATTATGATATTTGTTTAATAATAATTAGCCATTATTTTTCTACATTTCTTCTTTTTCTAACATTTCTGTATTAGATAGCATTAAAGTCTAAAAATCAAATATTTTGTAGTTACGCAGCCTGCAAAGAAAGCTGACTGCATAATCGTAAAAGTAATAATACTTGAACGATGTATAGAAGTTCTATGTTTAAACTCTGAAACCACTTTAATCCAACCAAATATAACATGAACGTTTTTCAAGGAATGAGTTTTTGAAACAATAATCAGAAACCTTAAGGATTGGCAGTGATCGTACCTTGTGAGAGACGGGTTTGAAGGATTATTGGTTGAGTTGAGCTGGTCTTCTGTGAGACTTAGTCGTCGTCATTTTGGACTCGTCTTACAGAGGCTTAAGTGAATATACTGTTCGGTTACTTCTTTTTATTTTAATTTGCCCTTAAATAGAATTTCCAAGTAATTCCACTGGCTATTCGCTCGTTGAGCTTTTCCCACTTTCATTTGAATAATAGAAGTAAGACTATCCGCCTGCTTTCATTTAGCAATTACAGTCAAAACGTATGAGCTCCAGTAACGGATACTTACCTCGTTGCTTTTCAAATAGCATCTATATATAAGCTGGTTTTTATACTGGGATTATTTATTAAAAAATAAAACATTTCTTTTTTAATGGAGCCAGTTTCTTCAAGTCGTGTTAAATCGCTTGCTACGTGGGAGGAGATTGTACGAATCTCGTGTACTGCGAACGTCATAAATTATATTTCACTCACATGGGCCAGTTTCTTCAAGTCGTGTTAAATCGTGTGCTACAGATATTGTACGAATTTCGTGTCATATACAAATATTTCGTTTCTTCAGCACGTGTCAAAGCTATAGCCGAGCGGTTCCGATGTGTGTATCGGAAGCATTCAAGAGAACATGTATATATGCGACTCGAGCCGAAGCGACGAAACTGGAATGGAGGGGATAGCACGAGATTTAAATATAACACCTGGATATCGGCAGCTCGAGCTAAATCTTGAAGAAACGCATCTGGCGCGTAAATCGCCGAGAGACGCGAGCTCGAGATTTAACACCAGTTGAAGAAACCGGGCCTTAAATACCCATATAATATTCTGATAAACTATGTGTTTAGGTTTAGTGGAGATATCAAGTAGCGCCATTTAATTTTATTATTATTTTGAATGTTTTAAGAGAGAAATACAAGGAACCACTATGAATTATTCTGTCTGTTTAAGTCTTGAAAATATCGGTGTGATGTATGCAGAGTAAAGGAAAAATTTAAGTGTTCCTGTTGGCTATTGAAGAAATATAATTTTGGTGTCAAAGCGGGTGTGTTGTATTTAATGTTTTTAGAAATGTCCGACATGCTTTACACCATGAGCATGTGAAATATTCAAGGTATTCCTGTATGCTACAAAGTTGTCGTTACTGCTGCACTCGAACTATTCTTATTTGATTTCCATGCTTTTGTCCAACCACCAAACAGAACAAATTGCCACCACTACCATACGGATAGTTTTAATTTTTTATTACAAGTACAGGACGCAATACATCTTTTTTTAAAAGAAAATATCCCTCTGGGTGTTGAAAAATGCAGCTAACAGATTTTATAATGATCGTTGGGAAACCACTCATTGTTTTACAATTGTTCGGTTTGAAATTATTGTTAACCAAGATATAATTTAAATTATCTGTAGTGTAGATTTTAATTTATGATCAGTAGATTATTTGGTGTCGAGTTTAATAAGATTCGTTTGAAAAGCACGTTTAAGCTGCTTATGCATAAAAATAAAACACCCCATAACGGAAATCAACAAAAAAATATCTTTTGGAATGTAGTCAATATTCACAATAAATATGTTTTTTAATATTAGAAATTTAATTTAAAATAAAATACTGGAGACTGATTATTTTATCACGATTCCTCAAAAATAGTCAAAGATGCTTAACTTACGTGGAGTTAATATAATTTTTAACCCTTGTTAATATATGGATTAGTTCTTTTTTCTTAAATTAGTAGTATATTCTACATCTTTATTACCATTCAAACATTTTTTTGTTATTTAATAATTAATAATTGAACTGTTTTATTATAAAATAATTAATTTAAGATTATTGTAAATTGTATTGATAATTAATACCAATCCTTTCTGGAGTACCGAGTAAAAAGTGTCTAAATCTGCAATCGACCAAAAATACTAATACTGATAAATCAAATTTTGCTTGATTGGTCAACATTTACTTGTGCTGGTGTGTCTAAGTTTATTTATATATATTCTAATATGGTAATAAAAGCTAAGACACGGTAGATCCTAGGAATAATTGGGTCAAGTGTATCTATGATTATGTATAACTTAAGGAGGAGACTTCGCTTTGTCTAATTATGTAGATCTAGGTGTATATAGTCTTTGGAAAGTAAAGACGATTCGTAATATCGAAGTTAATCGAAATATCGTTTTACACGTTGCCGATTGATTCGATACCGGTAATACGAACTTTCCAATTATGAACACCGCCTCTTGAATACAGACGCTCATTTCGTTATTACTAGGGTAGGCTTTAAGAGGTGGAACTTCCACATCTCCCTTGTCATCGATCTCTATCTTAAAAGCTTTTCAAATATTAAGAGCACCCATTTACATACTCAAAATTGACGTCTCTATCCGTCCGAGGGGTAACATTGAAATTTATATTTTAGAGCGAATTGTGCTTCTATGAATAATACATTGACCGCGATTTTACTTGGTCAAAGAACTGAGACGGATTCAAATGCGGCCAAGAACAAACGGACATTTATAAGTCTCTTTTAAGAGCCGAGCTGGGATAAATTAAAAGAAAACGACACTATCTGTCAGGTGTATTACCACGGGACCCACTGTATTGTTATTTTGATATAGGTGTTTTGTTTCATTTTTTTCTAGTCAGCAATTCAAATAAATAGATACAATATCTTATCATTGAAAGCTACAGTAGTATTTAAGAATCTAAATAAACTAATCTATATTATATGGATGGTCAAGAGTACAAAGTTAATAGGTATATACGTCCACAAATATTTTTGAAAAAAAAAATTGAAATTTTGACAACCATTTTCGGCGTTTTTTCAAACCAAATAATGATTTAAAATAATATAAAAAAATATTTACTCCAAGCCAAACAAATGTATATTGACTGACCATTGATAATTTTTTTTTGTAATAATGACTTTTAGTTTTAGCGCTGATTTGACTATTGTCTTGTAAAATGTCTAGTTTTTCATTTTTCTTAATGTAACGTATAACTTTTTATATTTAATGATATGATCTCACTAAATGATTACGTAAAGCATAATCAAGTAAACTTGGTCAATGACATTATTGTATAAGAATGTGAATTCTTGGACTATAAAATGTATTTTATTTTACATATACATATGTAAAGTATAATAAGTAAATATTAAAATTTTGAATACAAATATTGGCTCATTAAATATTATGGACAATAAAGCTTCATACGCAATTTTACTGGAGGCTTGGTTCAATAATGTTATTCTAACCGCAAAAATGATTGAAATCTAGCAATTGCAATTAATTTTTGATTATTATCAGTGGGTATCGTAGTTTTACAAATGTCGAAATGTCTCAAAAGACACCAACGGCAAAATAAATAAACAACAAAGTGTTTTGTTGAGGCAAAGTCGTATTTGCGAACAATAATTCTCTTGTAAATAATGTAGAATTGAATCTTATCATACAGATGACATTTTCATTTTATTTTTTATGATATGATTTACTTAGTATGTAATTTTTTGGAGATTATTAATTTATTTATATTTACACATTAGTGTGGAGGATATAGTAATCAAAATTAGGTCGTTAATCACAGAAATATCCATTTATGAATATTAAATACATTTGTCAATTAATGAAATGACAAGCAATGATAAATAATAATAACACAATCATCTTAAATGAAGTGATTAATAATAATTTAAATTTGTTAATATATATATATATATATATATATATATATATATATATATATATATATATATATATATATATATATATATATATATATATTTTTTTTTTTTCAATAATGATTGTAACGAAAGAATGGAAGGATTATTTTGAATCAGCGCTTGAGCCTTTGTATAAAAACAAACACAATAGTTGCACATACACAAAGCAAACATTGATCTCGTACAATATTACTACATATTGAAATGAACAAAATATTTATATATATATATATTGTGAGTGAAATGAATAAAACGTTGTTTATAAGTCTGCAATAGTCATTAATTAGCGGGTATCTCGTGACAAGATAGCAATCGAAACGAATGGGCAATTAAGAGTAGCGAATCGACTGAAAAAGTTACAGTAAGAGTTTTAACATTCTAAAGATTTGCATATTGAGGGTGTTCGATAGTTGGTCCTCGGTATTATTCCAGATAATCGAGGTCCTGATTGCTTTCCTTCGCTCCCAAACAATTCAACCGCCTATTAGAGCCCTAAGTGAGTAATTCCCTGCTTTGGTGACCTAAAAGTATCCCAGATTCTGAACGGGTCTCATTCTATTCCCACATATTATCCAAAATGCATCTAAACTACAAAGAATAAAAAAAGGCACCATTCTTAAATGTGCCACGTTATAATAGTTACACAAAGTGAACTTTTAATCCGTGAGAATTGATGATGGAGATAAAGTACATATGTAATATTTTCCTTTAATCGGATTATATTAATATGAAATTTTTTGAAGTAAAACAACATTACGCTAAAATGCCTCGAGGAAACGTAAGTTTATTTTACCAATGGACTGGTATTATTTTTAAAAAGTGTAAATTTCTAATAATCCACTCAACTCAAAGTTTTACCCAAACAAACTGTTATTTAGCTTTTAAGCATTATATTTTGTTAATATTGCTTTTATTGTTGTTATTATTTATCAATTTTCAAATTTGTAAATGGGCTTTAATTTTTTTCCCATTCCTTCTATAATTTAATACTATTATTTATATTAGGTTACATTTCTTTTACCTAATAATAATAAGCTGCTACCATTCCACAAAAATAATAATTTAATGTGGGTGTAAGTAGCTATTTATATTGCGGATAGTGTGGAATGGTTACAGCTAATTAATCTTAACTAAAAGAAATGTGACTAAATATTACAGTTAGGGCTTCAATAATCCCAACGTATTTTTTTAGCAGCACATTATATAATGATTTCATTAAAAATATTTTTGAAATACCTCATAAAATATTTTCACTAATTAAAAGTCCACTCTGTATTGTTTTATTTTACTAGCATCAGCAAGTTTTTAGGAAAATCTCAACGGTACAGAATGCATGCAATAAAATTCATCAAAATGTATTTTTATAAATAGATGTAGTTGGAGGGAATATGGTGTCGATGTATTTGACAGCCTTCGGGGGAGGTCAGCTTTCCACCTTTCTACCCTTTGTGAAATCTAATTAACTTTTCAAGCGCCACTCTGACAACGGCCAAAGCTTTGCCCATAATTAATTTTTAAGTGAAATAACTATAATTGGAAACGGGATATTTTACCTTTACACTTTTTCAACGACGACACCTTAATCACTTCACTTAATACAAATCCAATAACGCCGATTATTTGAATATTGAATTTGTTTTTGATGAAATACATTAGAAAATTATTTCGGAATATTTTTACAATAAATTTACAAACCTTACGAGTTAAAAGCATAGTAATAGCGATTAATCAAAAAGTGCACCGTGCACCTCAAAGTTTCCATCTTAGAACTTAGAACTCATTGAAATATTCAGGTTTCACAGGCGTTTTTAAAAGTTTTCAGTTTTTTTCAGTTCTTATTATATTAGATTTGATCAGTGAGTGTTGTAAATTAATGAATAAATTATCTGTCTGAGTGTCATAAACTAAAAAAAGTAATAAATTATGGATCTGCTATGCATTTCAATTAATCCCAAAAATAGAACAAACGATATACAGGAATTTGCCCTGCCTTTACAGTTTATTCATTTATATGAATTATTCTTATTCAATTCCTACAAATGAGTTAAAAGAAATTTTGGCCAATGGTTTGCTTTCAGCAATAACTCTTTATTTAATATTGACGATAAATAAAATTCAAATCAGTGTAAATTTTATGAATTGCCATTACAGATTGTTTCAAAAGTTTTCGGTGAAATATTTCGAGATAATTCGCCAAGACACAAGCTATAAATAATCCGTGAAATGTTTTCTCCGAATTGTTGGGTTTATTTCCAGCACGGGGTGTTCATTATAAAGGGTGGTGAATCTCATTGAAAACTTGTACTTTGCACAAATACATGTTAAAATCGCAAACCCATTGCTTCGATTTTGTACTAAATCAACATTGAATGTATCTTGTTGGCTATCATAACGACAAGAATTTGTTGTGACTGGTTTCTTGTTTGCCCTCCTTTTAGTGGAAGTTCTTTTAAAATATGAATAAGAAAACAACAAAATGAAACGACACCCTTGTTGTTGGTCCGCACTTTTCTCCTCTTCGATAAACTACGCGAAATAATTTTCAATTATTCGCCATGAAAAGCTTTCCCCGCCAGGGAAAAACAACCATATATTAAATGGTATAAAGCAGCAATGTTCTCATGAATACAATGCATTAGTTCATATTATTTATTTAATTATACTATGTTGAATTATGAATTAATTATTAAGTTCATTTAGTGTTGCTTGTAGAGGTTTGCAATGCAATTAGGCATTAAGTCTTTTCATATCACAAACTAATCCTTAGTCGCATCACGTACAAAAACTACAGTTTCATTGTGAAATACAAGTTGCTGGAATTATTATAAAATAAGTATTTTTATGAGTATTATATTATATTTGAGGAAAAACACTCTAGCTTCAGAATTTTATAACTAAATTATTTATGATTTTTTTATACAACAAGTACCTTATTTTATCATCTATTGATCATCAATATGTATTAATTGCATGAAGCATTTAGAGCTTGATTTTATTGAGTCTTTAAATATATGAGTTTGGTTTTAAAAGGCTCAGACAGTAGTTTCTTAGTATTTTTTTAATAATCATGAAAACCAATAAAATATCACTATATGGAAGAAAGATTATTGAAGAAGAAGAATATTGTGAAGAAAGAACCGCTCATATTTTTGCTAGACATAATATTATACTCAAGGAATTTTTGAAATACGTTGTCTTTTGTATTTTGTAATATTTTTTACGAAGACTGTATAAATTAGAATGTTGTTTTTAGTAGCAAAAGTTTGTTTGGAATCAATTACTAAATGAGCTTTTCCAACAAAACAAGTTGTATTCGGGGCATGATATTTCTATTTTTGTTTACGATGTGTGCTTGGCTGACTGTGTTTACGGTTGTCCATTGTCAAGTGTAAAATGCGTATTGTTTTATATCCATATTTTTAGTTCATTCTGTAAAGTTTAGCGGCGTCGTAGTCTCTAGGGAACGTTTGAAAGAACGAGCACACTTTATCTCCAGTTTATCCCAGTTTTCCGCGACTAGATTGGGCTCTTCTGAAGCGTGAGGCAAGGCAGGTGAACAGTGGGATGGGTTAGCAAAGTGGGTGGATGGGTGGCCCACAATACCCACAGAAATAATATAGGGTGGGCCAAGCCGTCCATGAAAATAATCCAGCGAAACCCCTTCAACAACTGCATTCGTATTGAAAAGAAAACGATCCATCTATCTGTTCGTAAATTAAGACCATTCAATATCTGCAATTTTTATCAGTGCCATTGATTGAATTCAGAAAACTTTTAATAATACTTGCATACATTTTCGTGGTTCATGTCGATTGAATAGTTAATTTGTATTTTTTTAAATTATTGTAATTAAGAGAAAACAGTCGTCTGGAATACTAGAGAACCTACATCTCTGATGGAGCTTTTTTGAGAGGGTTTTTTAGACACAACAACGTGTTAATTGTCTGTCAGTGATCTTAACTAGTTACACAGATCACCAACTTAATAATCGCCTCAGTATTTACCATATCCATATACAATCAAGGAAATCGGAGTAAACCTGGATCAAGACGATCGATCGAGATTTTATTAATATTATTCTCGATCGAGTAGAAATAACCGATCAAATCAATTAATTTTTTTTGACTTGAGTGGGATTTGAACCCATGACCACAGTATTTGTAGCCACGCGCCTTATCCCCTGAGCTATTACGCTGATAGTCTTTTGAATAATATTTTGGTAGTTGTCTGCTGAAAAATGTTTTCTGTTCAAATAAACTAAAGGAAAAACTTTAAGAATTACCCTTTACAACGACTTTAATAAAGTATATTTTATTATTATTTGAAAATAAAAGTGTTTGTTATTATTGGTACAAAGAGAACAATTAATAAGTTAGTCGCTCCTTACATTTCGCTATATCTTCACACAAGGGTTGTGTTTTCGACAGTAAAAATATTATTTGAAATATCTCCACTGCGTGTTTTCAAATTTCAGTTTCAGCTTGTATCCATGAACGATTCACGGGGACGAGCTCAAATATTTTCTGCTTTGTTAATTCAGCATTTCAGCCAAAATGCGGTCGCTGTATGAATTGTTTCAGGATACTGTGCAACGAACATGCCACACAGGAAAATGTGCATTTTTAGAAACAAATAGCCTAATTATAATCAAAGAGTCAATGAAATTTTAAAATACACTGCATATAATTTTTAAAAATTAGTTTATAAATGGATAAATGCAAGTTTGCAACCAATAAATAATGTGAGCATTTACGCGGTGATAGTTTTAAATAGTGCAGGGTGCAATCAACTGATTTTTTATTTGTTGATCACGATAAAGTCAATTTTTAAAACCAAATAAATACATTTTACCCATCACACTATTGTATGAAATATTTGAGAAAGTTGTACCCACTATTTTTATTCGAATATTGGAATATATTTGATACGGTATGGTAAAAACATATTCTGATACAGAGGAACATGATACAATAATGTCATAATGTGTGGTATGAATACTGAAAAATGGATTTTTTTCGCTGTTAAAAAGCTTGGTTTACCTCTAAAACGAAAAGGTGTGTTTTGAGTGAATATTTCTTATAATATTTTATCATAAAATTTCTTTTTTAAATATAATTTACATATATTGTTTTGATACAATGTTAGGTTTTTGACTAAGTCTCTTACTTATTTTAATACAATCAATTGTTAATTAAAATTAAAATAAGTAATACATCATCACATGATTTATACGAAAAAATACAAAACACCTACTTGTAGAACTATTAAAATATATAATAAATAATAAAATAAAATTAAGAAATATAAGCAAATATATTTGATACTATATGAATAAAATGAAAATATTATTAAACACAAATATAGTAAAATCATTACGAACTGTAGAGACAGATAAATTTAAATGATTTGTTTTATGGAGTATCCCTTGAAGATTTCAGATTGCTTATAATATTTTATTTTTATCGGATAAATGAAATATCTAGGGAATTCGTAATGAATGTATATAATAATAATAAGACAGGCAGGGTTAATAATATTAATAAAAATTGATCGATGCTCTTGGCTTACTATGATTTCCTGGATATTACGGTGAATACTGAGACGATTTTTAATAATTTCATACCAATTAATTTTATTATAGAATAAAAAAACTAAAAATTCAAAACGTATTATTATTTTTTATATAAGATTTGGTATTATTTCTTAAGTGAAGTTCTTTCACAGCGCAATTGTTATGGGTTGACAAATGTGGTAGTTGATGTATGCAAATAGTATTCTTATTGTGTTTTTATGGGTTGTTTGGTGGTTATATTGGGCAGGTTTGTGCACCGCCTCCCCCGTCGATAAAGTTGTCTCGTAAGGCTCTAACAGGCTGTGTTTATGGTTGTTTTGCTAGACACAGACCGCTTGTTATTATTTTTCGGCCTTTTACACCCCAGCCTTGTCCCAGTATCCTGAAATTTCGGCGTACGAATGGCAACACGTTTCATCATACCCGCTTGTGAAATGGAGCACGAATTCTGTCGCCGCAGTGACACCTCCTAACGATCTTCCTATACCATTTCTATATCTGCATCATTTTCTTTCATCTCATCAAATAAAAAAAAATAACACGAAATTACTGGGACGTAAAATAAACGATAAAAATACACCTTCAAAACAGTTCGATTGTGACGAAATACTGACTATATCTATAAGAATAACTACATAATTTGACGTCAATAGTACAACGCGATATCTTGGTAAGCAATAGAATACAGTGTTCATTTATTTATATACATAAATACATATATACGTCCTGAGGGGCTTTTTGAGAAGATTTTTATTAAGAACTTTTGGTCTTTTAGATACAACAACGTGTTAATTCATTTTCTGTCGGCAATCTTAGCTATTACTAGTTACACGGTACTTTATTTTAAGAACACCAAAAAGGCTTAATTTTAACAATTTTTTCTATAAAAAAATACAATTATTGTAGTTTCTGAATAAGACGATGACCTCTTTATATTTATTTTAGAAGGTTTTTACAGATTAAATTTTTATACACAACAGCGTGTTAATTCATTGTCTGTTGGTACTCTTAACTATTGCTAGTTACACTGGATTTAATAATTGCCTCAGTCTTTACCTTAAAATCCAGGTAATCAGAGTAAACTTGGAAGCAGATGATCGATCGGAATTTTATTAACATTGTTCCCGTTCTCCCAGTCGAATGGATTAAATCATTTGTTATATGAACCCATGATTTGTGGCTACGCGTTTTATTTATCTCCTGAGTTTGTTATATTTATCAGAAATGCTGTCATTTTAATAACAATTAATACCTAATAAATTTAAGTACTTTGTCTCAAGGTATTCATAATAAAGTATGCGGTTATTAGTGAGTTGACTCATTAAAATGTCTTGTTGATTGCACTTCTTACTAGTAAACACTCTTATTATTATAACTTAAAAAAATGGATTGACTCAAATTGAATGAATTTTGAATATGAAGTTATGTAATAGATAATACTCAAATATAATATTGAAGTATTGAAAGAAATTGGAAAAAACTATAATTTTAAAGTCTAGACTGTGAAAAAAAACCATCTTCAAATTAATTACAAACAAAACTTAACGCTCAGCCCCGTCTATCAAATACCAAACGTATTGTGTTCGGCAAAATTATTTGATATTGTAGTATGGCTTTAAAGACATACTAGAGATTGTTTCGAAGGGCAGTGTTTGGAAAATCAATCGTTTAATTTCAATTGAAATCGAGATGGGCGTATAGATATCTAGTTCGTAATTCAATTAAGCTGTTGGAATCCTGTAAGTAGTCCAGTGCCGGTAAAGCTTGCAAAATGAAATGAAAAAAAAGTTTCCTGTTTCCGAAGTAGTAGGTACTTAAGCCTTCGATAGAGCGAGTGATTGACTCGCACGTTAATTGAAAATGAAGTTACTAGCAAACTGCATTTAAATTTTGACCAGATAATCATCATTCATTTTCAACTATGATTTACGACCCCCAAACTATGAATATAATCCAAACATTAGTCATATCAAAAACACACAAATTCCCTCGGACACATTTATAAAACTTAATTTTTTAGGATTATTAAGAGGTTTATGAAATATATTTGAAGGGAATCTTTGATGAATGTCTGGTATTAGATAATATTTTATTACTAACTAACAACGGTATTCCATAAAATGTCTTTTGAGTATTTAGTCTATGGCGTTCAAGCAAAAATTACACTAGTTCACTAGTTCTTGAAATCATAGAATACATTAGGGCTCATTATGTATGCAGAAATAATATAATATTGTCTCTAATTATATAGTATTTCTTTGATTGTACCCATCCGCCCCTCCGCCCCCATAATATGAAGCAGAAGAGACGACAAGACGCTTTAAAGATAGTTTATTGTATATTGGTGACAGCTATTTTATTAAAACCAGTATGTAGTCCCTGATTTTGAGAAATAGTGATAGATTCTTTCATTCTTGCTTGAACTCTCGCCATAGACTGACTACACACTCAAAAGTCATTTTGTAGAATACCGCTGTAACTGTGTTAAATCTCGAGCTAGTGCCATCGCCGATTTACGCGCCAAATCCGTTTCTTCAAGATGTAGCTCGTGATACCAACTGTCAAATCCTAGCTCGGCAATATATTTTCTCCTCTATTCCAGTTTCGTGCCGAACACGTTCACGAACAATTCGTACAATATCTTGCCATTTAGCACACGATTTAACACAACTTGAAGAAACTGGCCCTATGTGAGTGAAATATAATTTATGACGTTCGCAGTATCCATAAGATGAGAGCATAATGCTGTGGCAGTTGGTTTTAAAATGTGAATTTTTTTTTTTTCATCTTTCTTTTCCCATATGTTATGTATTATTTGGGAAGAGAAAGATAGGTTGAAGTAGGTCATCGCTTCTGGATGTACCCGTATAAGTCATTAGCGATGTTGTCACATAGTGTGAGATGCAGGACGATTAGAGTGTGTCGTCCAATTAGGTTATGGTGTGATTATTTTTGGCAGAGCTTTGGATGTTGACAGAAACTGTGTAGAGGTTGGGATTGTACCTCAATCAGATGTGGGTGCAAACATTGGTGCTGGTGTTTGTCCACCATTATCACCAGAGCCTAGCGTCGTGACGCCCTCATCCCCATTACTACTTCTGCTCCTCCGTTAAACTGTCTCCGCCCACTTTTACATATTTAAAATTCCTGAAGGCTTTCGACACGTGTGTTACTTACTACGGGTCTTCAATTCGAGGTACTCATAACTTAGTCATACTCGATTATGTATGTATGTACCTAATACATGTGTTTAAATATTTGTATTTGATTATCATACAACAATCAATTTCGAAATAATATAAATAAGTAAAAATAACAGATACAACACACTACGTGTTTTTATATGAATAATTAAGTATAATACCGCAGCTTAAAATGTCAGCTATATAATGGCTTAATTATAAATGAAACAAATACACGTATTCATCTTTTGTTCATTAAATTTAAATCAAATACAATATTGCCTAATACAATAAAACCCACAATTTAATTTAAAAGATAAATAATTTAAAAATAAAAGCAAAGAAATAATAATTTTCAAAAGACACTTTATAGATTGTGCAATTAAATTAGTTAAAAAAGCCCTTTATAAATATTTGTGGGAAGTAAAAAAAATCTAAGCATTTATGATGAAATGGAAAAAGATTTTGAATTAATAATTAGAAGATTGGGATGATGGTTGTGTTGGATAATTGATATAGTTATCATAAAAAACCCATATTAGCATCTTTTAGTGGTAGTAAAAAGAATATGTTGAAAAGATTGATCATGTGTCGTGTTAAAAGGATCACAATATACTCAAATGCAATCAACCATCATAAAACACACCTTAATAGTTTTTTTTAAATTGCATAAATTTTTAAAATCGCATTTATAAGATCAATTAAAAGGAGATTTTTTTACATAGGTGTAGAGTTAATGTGTACTCGTATATAAATTGTGAGAAAGTATATCGAGTCTTGTAAAGGAAATAAATATCGAGGCCGAGACGGAGAGGTACTAAAATATATTTTTATTGAAATATGAGTTGTGGAAGGGAAGGGGAGTTTGTAAATTGATTTGGCATAATAAAGGGTGGTTTGAGGGTGCAAAATGTGTGTGTGCGTGTCACTTGGGGAGGATTTAGGTGTTTCTCGTATTGGCTGCTCCCGGGAGGTGCTTCACGCACCACCACATACACTCTATAGAACCTCATTTATAAATATAGAACCTCTTTTACGGCTAACTATATAAGAACTGTCTTCTCTTCCTTCTTTTGCCGCCGTCTGATATATGACGTTTTTCAGGCGATGAAAGGAGCATCCGTTATGAAAAGTTCCAACCGTTAAATTAGGAAAACTCTTCCGATTATCTGTAAACTTTTTTCAGTCCTCACTTCTCTATTCACTTGGTGCGATAGAAATCAGACAAAGACTACCGAATTCAGTAAATTATCGTTAATTTCCTTAGTAAAAATACACAGCTAAGTAAAGAGAAGATCATCAATTTAATTCTATATTAAGTTATTCTGGTTATGTAAGCATCGAATTAGTCATTTTTACTACGGTAGTTATGAAGTTAGGTTATTTCTATTCTTACTACCTAAACAAATTAAAATGGTCACAAATATTTTCCTTGTGAATATATAATAAAAACCAATAATAATGAACTTTTCTTGTAATTCAATAACTGCGTTTTTTTCTACCTGTGTAAGATTGTATTAAAATATTGCTATTAAAAAAACAAATAATACAATAATAATAATTTGTAGGATAAAAATTTGTAATAGCTACCTAATTTATTCTCCAATCATATTCGCCATTTGATGTTTATAATTTATGTACGGATGTTTTATACTGACATAAGCAATTTTTAAATACACATGTATATCATGACACATGAATGTGTATAATTTATTAGATGACATTATGTTTAGAGTAGTCCGTTATTCATATTATGATGACAATATTTCGTAGTCCACCATATGTAATTTGACAGTTTCCATTTGTCTGCCTATAGTCACACATTGTAAATTCACATAAGCGTCCATCAGTTGAATAACAGGTGATATTATACTGAATGTTGGTTTTAGTATAACTGGGACACTATTTAATTAGCTCGTAATAGCTCGTTCGTCATATTGTACATTAAACACCCGTTTATTTATTAAGTGAGCGAGCAACACATGAATAATTTATAAAAATATACACAGGCAGGTAATGAATCATGTATACTAAGGTGGGAAGACTTTTGATTATTCATGCCGCCCGCTGATTTATTTGACCACGTAATCTATCTTCCATTGTAACACGTTCATTCTGTTTCTTTCTCTTCTTTCCTCACTCACTTTCGGATATTCTTGGATGTTCTTCACTGAGTCTTATTCTCTCATCGTTTATTTCTTTATCCTTTAGGAATGAGTGACGGTCGACTTGGGATTTGAGTCGCAGGATTTTTCTTTCACCCTACGTAGAAACTCCACTCTCATATTTGTAATCTTTCACGTTTTCGACTAATAGAACAAAATAATATATTACTGTTATGTACCTGTCCAATAAATTTTTTATCATTAATAACAGAGCTAAATATCATAAATATATAATAAGTATAGGTTTTATATAAAATACATATTGTTCATGAGATAATAAATACATCGTATCTTTTATCATATATGGATTTTAGGTCATTAACTACGTATTCTAATACCTCATTTTATAAATTTTTACGCCTTTATTTGCTTATGGGCAAAAAATAAATAGCATAAAATGCGTGATATAAAATAAAAATAACGTATTAATTGATGTGATTTATTGTAAACATATTTAAGCCTATAAAACATTAATAATGACTTTAAAAACATTTTATTGTTGATTTATTACATGGGAAAATTATTGCGTTAAATAATTGACATCGAAACTGCAATATATTTTATTTAGCAATGCAATAATTTTATTTTAAAATTTTTAAGTACACTCAAAATTATATTTAAAGTAAAACCTTGTTTTATTCGTAAAAATCGTAAATTTAATAAATATTTAATCTTATTTATTCATAGTACATACAATGTAATTGAATTTTTTGTACCATCATAGATAAACCGGCATTAGCAATTATTTAAATTAATTGAAAAAAAAAACAGTTTAAGTTTGATGTGTATTATTTATGTAGTTTTACCGGTGTTTGATCGGAATATTGAAATATAATAGTTATAGGGTAGGTATGCCTATATTAAGTTTAGATCATAAATTAGTCGAGAACGGAATAGAGTTGCTACTGCATCTGAATGCTATATGTGAGTTCATAATTTATATACCAAGAGATAATATTCTAGCCTTACTTACAACTACGATAGATACATATATACCTCATCTATAAACCATACAACATCAATAAACTATTAATAGACTTACCTACACATATTACCATAATCGCTACTGGAATTAGTCGGTATTATTTGTTAATTAATTTTGACTACTGCATGCTGTCTACGCTTATTAAACTCCTGTTCATGTTTCATTGCAAAATTTTGACTTAAGTAATTTACAAATTTCAATACCTGTTGGACGTTGTACATTTTACACTGATTTTCATTCAGTCGTCAATGACTCAATAACTTGATTCCATATTGGGTCCTCTGCAGTGTCGTAGTAGTCCTGACGCTACGCTGCGTTGCGTTGTAGTGTCGTAGTAAAGCTTGGGATTCCTAGGCGTGCGTGCCGTAAACGCACACCTTAAAGACGGTAATAGAGTTGCTTTGTTGTACTTTTGATCAGTTTTTTGTTAATTAGTGCCTCGCCAGAGGCTCAGATGAGGCATTAACTATCAAAAAACGATCATAAGTGTAGCTCACTTATGATCATTAAGTAACTCTACTATCGTATTTACGGTGTACGTTTACGGCGACGTATGCCTGGAAATCCATTACTTTAACTTGCACTAATGTAGTGACGTTTCATTACATAAAATTATATTACTGAAAATGTTTTTCCAATAGTCTGAATCTCTGAATAATCTGAAGCAGAAATTCATTATATGTCTGTATTTTTATATTCATTATGAATGAAATTTCATTCCGAATTATTAAAATAGCTCACCTATTTTTAGGTCATCATTTATTAGCGTTATAAATATTTTCTAATAAATGTGTATTATTATTTTTTCAGGTGAGTTCAACTGTTATTTGCCGCCAAATGGAAATAGGTTTGAACTATTTGAGTAGTCGTATAAACTATTTGCATAAATGAAGTATTTATCAGTGCAAGTAGGTATAGCTTTAGTACTAATAGTGCTGATAATCTGTCGCAACTTTGCCAATCTGGTTAGTTTTACGATTGTGGGCCTTTCTCATGTTCGATATCCAAGTGGCACCATTCTTGCGGCCAGAACATCAATCGCCTTCCAAACCAAACTTTTAATTTTATGAACTGCTACCCGAATAAAATACGCGCGGAAGGAGTGAATAAAAATAACTCTTCTACCCTAATAACTCAACCAGGTAGTTCGAATTTCAGCGCCGCATTTAAGAAAAAGTATAATTTTTCATTTTTATTACAAGAGTACTTAATTTATTTTTAACGACATTAATGATACGCAGACCTACTTTGTTATTTTAATCTTTCTATTTGCGGTTTTCTGATTGTTGGGCAAAAATACATTTATATACATAGGCTCAAAATAGAATTCACACAAATATTACCGAAAATATGTTATCTTAATAAACACATAAATTTCCTATTATTATGGGTATAAAATTTATTTATTGACCTTTCGGAGTGTAACTATATTTTCAGAATAGAATTGACCCTCTTGAATGTCAGTTACGTGGTGATTTTATTGCGTTAGAAGCGCATAAATCGTGATTTTCCCTTGTATCGACCTTTTCTTGGTTTATAATATACAAGTTCAAGTTGCCGCTCGATTTTGAAAATATTTTTTTTTGATATTGGTATGCGTCGAAAGCAAAACATGAGGGTAAAATACGGTGGTTGGTTGTGCTGACAAACCTAACTCGATTTGGTTAGGACTTTGTAGCCGAGTGAGTGGGTCTTCGATTCTACGTTCTGAGAATAAAAATATTGACTCGAGAATATTCGATTACTAGCTTCAATCAAATATTCAAAGACGGTGGCTTAGGTGCAGTGAAAGTTTTCACGGTGGGGTTTTCTTATGGTATACTTTGTTCCAGGGTTTGTCTGCATTGCCGCCAGTCCGATGGGAATAAAACATTATTAATATATTCAGCTGTCATAACACCCTAATCAAATATTAACAAGTCATTGTTAAACGTAGGGAAACTTTCCCCAGATATCGGAATTTTTGTAAGAGAATTTCAATCCAATGTTATTATTTATTATAATTTATACCATCTTGTTAAAAGGAATATTCATTTCTTCCATGTCGAATTGTTTTAATAAGTTGAACCCATTGTCTTACCTATTATTCCTTCTTTCATTTTAAAATTCCATGGTGTTTAGCAGCTAAAAGTTAGCTTTTGTTAAAAAAGGGATTTACATTTGGTAAAAACTAACAAAACTTATCATAAAGTTCGATTTCATTTAATTTTTATATTAAAGTGATATATTTCTGAATAAATGAGTTAACCTCGATATACCAATCATCTCAGGCTGGATTCAAACTCGCCTCTCCTGGTATGGCCCAAGTTGCACTTATCCTCTAAGCTACCGGGATTTTTGGAATCACCGCCAGACCAAAGTTTATTTTTATAGTATGAGCTTTAGTATAATTTTGTCAATACATTTTGTAGGCAATGTATGAAGTCAGATCAATTTCCTTAAAAGATTCTATTCGAATGTTATTCATAACTATTTTTCGTTAAAAATAAAAGTAAATATTACTAGTGAAATGAAATGTGAAGATGGGTTATGCGTCTGGTTAAAGGTTGGCTGTTATGGGGATCGTTAAGGGGTTTATTGGGTACCAGAACTATGTATGATCATGGTGTTAGACCCAGAGGAAGTGACGCATAAAAACCGAGCACCCATCTTATCCGATGACCAAATAAAGTGATGATGGTGCCTAAAGTATCGAGTGTCAGCATTTCCTTCCATTCTGAACTAAACTATGCAAATCTGTGGAGCAGTATTCAGTAAATTTATTTATTTTTAACTCACAATTATTAAATAAATGTTGGCATAGTTTTTGTTCATATGTAAGCGTGAGTAGAATGGTTCACTGTATAGACTTTGTATAGAGGTTTTTTTGATATTGTCAGTGGAAAGAGCGTCGTCAGTTCCGGCGTGACTTCCTCCATCAGCCGACATAAAAATATGTTCTTCTCCATGTTTATTCGAAACCTCTTTTCGATATACACGATTACACGTATTGTAGTGTTTATCACATCAAGACAAAATCGTATCGTTCGGGATAAAATCGGGTGAAGTTGACCCCATCAAATAATTCCGCAGAGTTCTTCACAGTAATTCTGTCTCTTGAAAAAAATATATCACAAATTTTGTATAAATTAATATGTTAAGCTCTAAAACCGTATTTGTGTGTATTAATATTTTTTATCGTTCATGTTTAAAATCAAGTACCTTTAAGGATTGTTAATAATCAGGTAATAATTATTTAAAAATAAATGTTATCATTGACAGTTTTATACCTCAAACTCACATAATTTTTTTTGAAATGCTGAATAGTGTATATTGTATTCGAGTTGAAGACATTTCACTAAATGAATGACTCAATAATAATAACAATTTCATATTGTTTTTATCCAATGATAATCTCTTTTATTTTATGTTAAGTATTTTTTCTGTTTATACTGTTAATATTTTATTGAAAATTGATTTTATAATAATGTGTGGTCAATTCAAATGCAGTCCCAATGACTAGTAATTAAAATGTATACATTTATTAACAATAAAATATATAAATTAAAATAATTGTTACGAAACTGGTAGAAAGTCCAAGGATTTTCTCTATATGATGCAAATACACCGATTTCGGAGTACATTTTCCCGCATTTCATTACAAATGAAGTAAGAACTTGCACTTGTGTTTGAACTTGCAATTTATTTATCCATAAGATAATTTATTATTATATACATTATGATATAGGCATACATTACATTTTTTTAAATTTTCATCAAACGTCAGGTACATGTTGTTTAGAAATGTATCTAGATGTGACCACAAGTCATACAGAGAACCGTCGTAGTAGCCTTCGGTGAGCCTTTATGTGTTCTAAGACTTTTTGCTAACGTTACTATAGCTGTTTCAAGTAATGGAATCGTAGCTTTTGCACGTGATATGCTTTTAGATATAATACAATTGCAAAGGTCTACCGTTTCGATGTATTCTTAGTAAAATGTTCGGAATATGTATGTAGTAGGTATAGCATGATAATTTTGTTTTATTATTATAAAATAGATGTTGGTTAAGCGATACCTGAATCTACGATTGATTGCAATGTTTTGAAGTTTATTCAAAAAAATATATATAGCCACCACGTTGTATGGACAGTATGAAAAATGTTTATCAAATTCGAGAATATTAGTATTAAGTGTTTATTGTCTGTGTGTTAAGCATTATCTAATTTTAGATTTTTATCAATTAAGTCTCTGATAATTATAACACCAATTTAAAATTTCAATAACCATTTTTAAGAGGCGTAATAAGTAGCTTTAATACATTAGTTTGGTTACAAATGTAAGTTCGTCATTACATTTGAATTATTAATATTAAATAACTATGACTGCATTTCGATCCTTTTTATACTACAAGTTTAATAAACAATATAACAAAATAGTTAACTTTTCCACTAACTCCTTGATACAAAATGTAAACAAAATCAAATACATTTCAAATTAGCGAAACTTTACCTTTACTTTACCACTGAAATGTTTTTACATTTCATAAAAAATCATTACGTTATAATTTTTCAATTTGTCTGTTTGAAGTATTTGTTTATATTTCTAAATTTTATTTTATTATAATTATTATTTATTATGTATTATATATGTTTCAGTTCTACAAATGAGTTTTCGTATTTTTTCCATAAATTATGTTATGACTTATTAATTATTTTTATTACCAATTGATTGTACTCCTTATTAAAATAAGTAAAAGACTTAATATTATAACATCAATACATTCTATGTTAATTATATTCATAAAGAAATTGTATAATAAATAATACCACAATGTATAACATTTTATATAAAAAAATGTTATTATTATCAGGAATAATCAATTTGAATCTTGATTTAAAAAGTTTAAAATGAGCCCACGTTAATTTGATGGTGTTAGAGATGAGTTATTATTCAGTGTTATGATTGTATCGCGTGCAAAGTAAACGCCATAGAGGGTGGTAAACGTACCTACGCAAAAGCAACCTTATATTATTTATCTTGAAGGGTGCTTAAAGTTTCGAGTTGCCAACGAAGAGTTAATCAATAGACAAAAACAATATAGAAGGTTGCTTGAAGTAGGCTTTCATACTACTTTGACACAGTATCCGGATGTGGTTGTTCATAGAGCCACAGGTCTTCTTCACTCTTTACATACACTCTTATCTCCTTTCATTATATCTTCACATATATCTCCATAAATGTAAATGAAATTAAAATGTAGCTCATACGGGAAATGTTTTTTCTGATTTTAGCAGGCAGATATTGATAATTTGTTTTAAAAAAAATATTTAACATGTACATTTTTAATTTACAAACCACATCATCAACGGTTACATTCGTATTCTAGTTTCCGTTCATGGCAAATAGTTTTAGTTTTATTTAATAAAAGCATTATAATTGAGTGCATAAAAGTTATATAATATACATTACCAATTGATTTAACAATCATTTTGATTAAATATTAGTAGGAACGGAAATTTTAAATATGCAACTCTCTAATATTTATCTGAAATGATGTATTGAATATTTTAGAATGACATCGTATGTAACGCTTGAAAATTGTGGGAGACGTTATGAAATTTACGAGAAATACGTACGTAATTTATTATATAACATTTAAAAATACTCCAGTAAACATCCCGGAGGCTTTGTATACTCAAATATATGTAGGTTTATATTGAATTAGATAGCATGTGTATATTGTGAAGGTAATCACTTAAAATATATTATTTACGGATAACCGCGGAGTATGATTGATTGTTTTGAAATTATTATGTTCATTCCTTTTATTCGTGTAAGGAGATTATTTCTATAATAAAGGCACGATAACAAGTATACCAAGAAAGCTGTTCTGGTTCTTTTGTCTGTATCTGATTTATGCAGCTCGTACAGCCAATACTCGTGAGTTATAGTCGGAGAGCTTTTTATCTAGTTAAAAACGGGCTTCACTAAGGCCTATTCTTCATGAATCCATTGTTGGCTTCAGTGATTGATAGTTTAATCAATACTACCACCCAAGATTCACAATTTACGCACAACACCACCTCCTTTGCTGCACCCACTCTGTCAAATTGGATTTGTAAATATTTCCTCTCCTTTTGTGAGAGGCAAGTTTGAGCTTCAAGCGGATTTACAGAATCAAAGACCGTATGTCAAAGGGGTATTTTCATAAAATCGAGTAGGTATTAGAGAGCGATGAATGTAATGATATAATATGAGACATTGAATGGCATTAAGCCGATACTGTTAATATCCCTTCAATGATATTGATGTCGTAGAGTTGAATTTGAAATATGATGGGGTGTGTGACATTTTTTCACGGGTATCGGTGCTTAAAATAATTTATGTGTCAAGCCTCTGCGTATATGACATATTTATTGGGCCAGGGGATGCGTAATTTTGACAGAGGTACACCCCCTACATCCCTCCTCAACAAAGACCACCCTCGTCCTCCAATTTGACTTCGATCCTGCGGATTAATCCACCTGTCCTATATATTTTTTACTCCCAATTTACATAAACTCTCTGATTGTGAATATTTAAATGTTACGCATTTTGAATTCAAACATTACCGACGAACGAATGGTGAATTATTGATTGCCCATTTGATGTAAATGAAACAAATTGCTGGAAAGAAATATAATGCACCTACAAAATTTTATTTTTTCAATCTATCCGATCTAATTTTTCTAATTTTTTAATCGTAGGTCGATTTAAATAGTTGTAGCGTATGACTTTAGTGAGACATTTTTTGATAGACACTGTCTGGCTTTCAAATAAAAGATATATAATTAAATGGAGAGACAGTGGCCATTAGGAAAAATGGTCACGTGCTTTGCCACAGTACTGCCATACAATACGAAAAGTTATCAAAATGGCTCTTTCTATCGCCATTTGATCAATATTACGAAATTAGATTGCCACGCTTAACTCCCGTTACACTACTTTCAGGGAATATCTAAATTGGAATCGATTAATAATAAAAAGTTTATCAGTATTCAGCAGGAAAATATTGTTTTTGCGTAGTGTAAATGAGACCACAAGACAGTATGTATGTAATAAAAATACAATACATAACCATTTTTAAGAATATTCGCGAATATTGACTCTTGAAACACTTCCTTTGCCAACGCGATCAAAATTACCGCTTAATTAAATATTTCTTTTGAACAGATCTTTATGAATCGCATGGTGATTTCAATTACAAATTGCGATATATTTACATCATAGATATAAACATAATATATCGCACGAGTATGCAATGCGTGGGTAGTTCAAGTAGATCAAGTAGCCAAAAACATCAGTTACACGGCAAACATTACATAAACATTTCTCGCAATATCGTCATATTTCACAGTAAAATGGGTAAATGCATTGTTACTCCATGTCATATGGACTCAAATAGATCTAGGCTCAGTTTTTACCGTTGACTACTTCTTTAAGATGTTTAAAATATTATTGGGCTTTAATCACCAAAGTATTGTCACAACCACTCTCAGCGGCCACTAAGAAACGTGTTGAGTGAGGGAGACACACTCATGCCTTTACCGAATAGGATAGAAGAGTGCAAAAATACACGGGCTACACTACTTCATTATATGCAATGCGATCTATGATTTACACATAATATTAATCATGTTTATTGATTATCACCGCGACTGTTAATGTGTAGCTCCCCCTTATGGGTTTACTGTTAAATGGGTGTCGTGAACTTATGACCATTTGCAAAATGTAGATATCTGAGAGTTGGCGAAGTTCATAGTTGGTGTGGTAGTTTTGTATGGTAACCGCGTAAGGTCACAACTTTAAAAGAGCTTCTTGAAACTTAGTACAACACTTGTGCGGGATGCACTATTCTGATTTCATACCTCTCAAGTGATTCAGTTAGACAACACACAGGTTACCGACAATATGTTACACTTAAATAGTTTATAATATACAGTAACCTCTATGAGAGATATATACAAGAACAACTTGTCTCTGGTAGTATATTAATATCTGGACTTAACATTGATTGATACTAAATAGCAGTGATTGCAGCATGTATAGTGATTAACTTAACTAGAATTTAATATTATGAAACCTTTTAGGGCGAAGAGTCAGTCTCTAATTATACGTTTACTTTTTGTGGAATTAATCACTGCACTACTGCACTCTGGTTAAACTAACTCAAAGGGTTTCCCCCTTTTGGGTTTTCTTGTAATATTGGAGTTGGAAAGTTTTAAAATTCTCACAGAGTATTCAAATAATTACACTGCTTGGTGATACCAATTTTTAATTTAATATCAACATAAAATGACAGCAGTTTATTATTATAGTTGCCACTAATAATATGTGGATATTATTGTAAAAAAATAAGGCGATACTCTACCTTTTATATAAATTCAGAGTGCTTAATCAACGGCGGAATTAAACAAATGAGCCGCTTTGTGGCCCAGTGGTTAGTATAACGGATTCGTGAGTGAAGACTCCCGGGTTCGATTCACGGCACCAGCAAAAACGGTATCCACTGGAGTCACTTGGTAGATTTACTAGATCTTAAGGACTCATTGCTGTGTGTGGTCTGGGAAACCATCTCTATTATATTCTCCTGTAAAGGCCAAGGTGGCCTTGCCAACACCTTATAAAGGGACTCCCGTCAATAAGGAAGGCGTCACGGTATTTATGTATTTATAAAAAAAAGGAAAATAAAAATAATAAAAGGTTTAGATTCAAATAATTTGTTATCAAGTAGAAAAATTGTATTATATTACCTGGACATTATTGTTTTTGCTCAATTCAAATATTTAATTGTTAGGAAGGTATGTAAGATTTGTTGGATATTTTATATATGTAGATAGAAGATATTCCTGATGATATTTGGAATATAAATTCACGATAAGTGTGATATACGCGAGAACAAGTACAGTGTAAGTGGCATTATTGTAGGGGTATGTTATTTTCCTTTGTTGTAAAGTATAAAATAGTGGTGTGTATTCTTCACAGTGCAGCGGAATATTGTCCCAGGCAAATGGCGCGATATGGATCCCTCGTGCATATATTTTATTGGATATAAACACACAGTGTAGATATTCTGTCACCCAAATACCAAATGGTGCATTTGACAGGCTGGCAGTGGGTATGTGTGACGTCAATGCCACATTCCAAGCACGTCTTTGCAAGTGTGCAAGGAGCGCTGATTGAAAAGTATTTCCACACGAAGCCACTCCTTACTTATTGACGGACTCACGTTTTCCAATATGTACCTAAATACCATCATTTCCACACCGAGTGCTTCGTCTTCAAACATTCACTAAATCTCATCCTGATTGATTGATGGCTTCGAATCATTACAATATGCTCTCAATAAAAATTCAAGAATTTATCAATATATAAAAAAATATCGGGATACAAAGTGATATTTTAATCAATGAGAATATTTTGAGGGAGATTGTTTATTTACCCTAATTATTAATAAAATAAATACATACATAGTTTGGGTCATATTGGTCATTTGGGTATAAACTAAGTGTTATAAAGATATATTCAAATTATTGACCTTTATTTACTTATTAGTTAATATAACTATTTTTTATTTCCAATAAATCATCACAGTTGTTTTGTTTTATTTTACTTATAAATTTAATATTCTTATTGTATTCTTTTGTTTACTACTGTAATGTGTATTATAAATTGTGTAATGATTCTTTTAACATCTTGTTATTTTATTTTCTAAACCATCGTAACGCATTGGATTATCTATAAGAATACGGCGAATGAATGTATGAAATATTAAATATAATATTAAGGGTAATTAATATATTTTTTTACTGTAGGTAAAACTATAATTTATTATGATTCAAACCAATTTTCATTACTTATAAGGTTATTTTTTTAATTATGATATTAATTGTGAATCCAAGTTAAATTAATAACATATACAAAAATAACCCAAATGAATGTTGCTTCAGGACTTTTCAACTGTTTTTAATCATTCTGTAAAATTAATACTATAATTACGACGATATAATGATGGAAAGACATTCTTAAATTTTTTGGGAAAAGTAAATATCATATCGGTCATTATATTTTATCTGATATTTTCGGGTGTGCTGACACAATATTGTTTCGTTTGTCAAAAGTATACATTACATAAATTGACTCAAAGCTTGCTCTTCAGATGGATTTGTGATACTCTTGTACGCATGTAATAATGTCAAAGTGATCAAAGCGGAAAAGTAAGAGAAAATACGGACGCATGAAAGAAAAATGATAATTTACAAAACGATTTTGAAAATGTCGTGGGTGTGGAATATTTCGCGTTTCATACTTGTTAAATATAAAAGATTCCTTCTTTTGTAGCCATCGACAGTGAAGTCGAAAAGGAAATTTTCGTTTACGTTCTATCACAATTCGAAAAACGGAGATCTTCTTTAAAATTATTACGAAATGAAATTCCGTTTGTAATGAGATTTTTATTTGAGATAGCGATGTAGGCATACTGCATTGTTTTTTTTTTTTTGATAGAAATAAAATATTCTGTCTGTTGTATGAAATAATTTTGTTTTCATTTTGTTTATTTCACTCCAATAACGCACTAATTTTTCGTGCTGCCGGGTGTTTTCGAGTTGAATAATTTTGAATGTTCAAATTGAAGTGTGTTTTGTTGTACAATCCGGACATGAAATAATATTTCATTTTCATTAAATATAGATTGAAATTTATAGCAAGAAAGTCATAAAATTTAGTATCGTGTCGATGAAATATATGAGATGAATTTAGTGCATTCGAAGGTTGGAGTCATAAATAAACAACGTGAAAAACACGTGTGCCATTTTAAAATGGCGTCGTCACGTATCGTCCAATTCATGGTCCTTTTACTAACCCATCTAAACCCTTTCAACATGTCTCGTATTTCTATAAAATAAAACACTCGGATGGAAAATTAAACTTCACTTATCAATATTTTGGATCATAAAAGTATTATATAAAATATTGGAATAATTTAAATTAAAATAAAAACGAAAACATACTACGTCGTCGCGACGATTCGCAATGAATAAATTTTCGTTATTATATTACGCAATATTAATAAAATATATAAATAAAAGATACTCTTGTACGTTTAACAAACATCTAAGTAATACTATTTACCTAACCCTAAACTATCTGTAAAGGTTTATTTTTTTTCTCATTATTTACTTTATCATTTGGAAAATCTGAATAATGTGTGATTTGAATCAATAGGATTTTATTGCTTTATTATATTCATTATCTTTCAATTATCATATTAAAATTTGTTGATACACTATAAGGATATTCTGTATTATTAATAGTGTATAGCTTAGAAATAAATAAATAAATACCGAGACACGTTCCCTATTGCCAGAATATTCCTTAAAAGGGGTTGTCCAGGTCACCGTGGCCTTTAAGGGAGTATATAGTAGTGGTGGTTTCCCAGGCCACCACACAGCAATGAGTATTTCAGATCTAGTGTTTTATTAGCTTATTTGTATAAATATAAGTGTTTTTTAAAGGAAAATTATAATATTTAAAAATTGAATGTCTGCAATCGCGCTATTATTATCAGTTATTTGTTTGCTGGGGAATAAATACAAAAAAGTGTAGACCAAACAAAAAAGTTCATAGCTAGAGGACAATTTTAGAAGGTTTCTTGTTACCGCTTCTTGTGAAAATTGTTTGCCATCGAAATATTCAAGAGAGCGTCGTTTTAGTTGGTTCTTTTGTAGTTTTTGTATACGACATAGTTCAGTTCAGTTCTATCGATAAGTGAAAGGCAAACAAGTTCTTTTGCAGCAACTACTACTGTTGCAACATCCAATAACTCATTATCTTTTCAAAGAAAATGCAAAATATTCATAAAAAATATACAAAAACCACCATTTTCATATTACAAATACAATTTTTATCTGCCATGGCAATCATTGAAGTGTATTTTCTTCTGTGTGCATATATATTACAATTTCTTTATTAACATAAGTTTTTACATTGATTGATAGAACAATACATCTTTGGAAATAGACTTAGGTGTATAGAGTGTATAAATCTTTTTACCTATAACTAACATGAGAATGTTTTATTTAAATTTGACATGAGTAATAGTATTTAATTATAGAAAGAATGGGAAAAAAATAAAAACCCATTTACAAATTTGAAGATTAATTAATAATAACAACGATAAAAGCAATATTAACAAAACGTTTAAAAAATACATTGCTTAAAAACTAAATAACAATTTGTTTGGGCAAAATCAAATTTGAGTTGAGTGGATTATTGGAAATTTTATTTTATTTTTAAAAATAATATCAGTTTTGGAAGTTCATTGGTGAAATGAACTCGAGACATATTTGGTTTTATTTACATGTCTTATGATTGGGTTAGTCGGGAAGTCATTTTAGTGTAATGTTTTTTCCTCAAATCTGCGATATTTCCTTTGATCATTTTTCAACTTAATGTCCTCGTGGACTTCTTTAAGAAATGTGCCAGGTTCAAGATCTAAGGCCATCTTAAGACACTTGTTTTAGACAATTTGAATTTTATTGATATGAATTTGTGCCGCAGTAGACCAAGCTGGGCATTTCTGTGTGCATGCTAAACAATAATCTATTGAATTTTAATTTAAAACTTTAATTTGTTGATTTTTTCCCCTTCCTAATTCAATAAAAATGAACAATGTTGAATATCAGGTCAGAGTCTGATTATAAATCTATTGCTGAAATATATGTAGTTAAACTAGATAGTGAATAATATGGGTACGTAGTTTGAACGTACAGACCGAAGTTCGATTTCCGGCGTCGTGATTTATCGTATTGGGGTGTCGTACTGATGCGATTTGCTAAGCCCTCCTTCATTCAATAACTCTTATACTGATTTTTTAAATTTAAATAGTAATTACTACAGGACTACTTATCATGAATGCGTATGAAAATAAAAAAAACGGATCTCGTTGGAGCGCGTTAATGCATTTTCACACTCGGAAAATAATATATTCGCGTATCAAACGCACGATCAATGAAATAGCATTTCCACAAGACTAGCCACATTTTACGGTTGAATATCAAAGTGTGAATATTTATCATCAATTCAATTATCAATTGAAAGAGTGGCAAAGTTTCAAAAGTGTTAAGAACTTTAGAGATGATCCACTCAAATCATCTAGTATTGCCTCATCGAGGCTGAGATATCTGAAGTGGTCTTTCTTAATCATTTACTATTCTCCGCAAGTAGACTTTGATTGACCTCGAAGCAACTTTTATACCGAATTTCCATTACCTCTCGGCTATGATATTCGAAGTGCAAATTATGAGGGTGCTCGTACTTTTGGAAGTTGGGGTATTAATGGCCTGTGATTATAGTCTACGTTAAAAGCTTAAGACTGTAAATAGGATAATTTGTGTCTGGGTAATGTCTATGAATATCCTCTATTTACGTTTTCTGTCCACTGTTGTTTTCCTTAAGCAATGCTTGTGGCGATAGCTGGTCATACTTTACGACGACAAGAGAGAGAGAGGATTTCGTTACGATCTTATTTAATGTTAGCACATCGAATTGAGCGCCGACAAAACGACAATTATTCAACATTTAACGACTACAATAGGGAACTGAAACGAATATAATTTCACACCATAATACCCAACTGAAAATAACCCGTGTAGACATCTACAAAGATTTGTTCATTAACAATTTATACTTAAACTCCCAAAAAGTACAGATTTTCACCAACAATACAAACAATTGACTTATTTTTTTTTTCTTTACATTTTACATTCTAATTATTATCCATAACAATATTGGACCCATTTATGGAGAATGACTTATGGAATATGTGCCTTATTTAATATTATACATATTTATAGTTGTGTGTATTTCTTCGAAGTAACTGAAATAAAAATGAAAAAATTAGGATGTCGATCTTGAACAAATTGGATAACTTGTGAGTAATGTCACTTGTGGTCAAAAATTTATCTTACTTGTGATTAGTTTAAGTTTGTATATTTTTTTGCGAAAATTACATTTATTTAATACTATAATAACTCAACGATATTAAAATGTAACATATTTAGTCATTTGTATAATATCCTGCGGGAGCAACTGTTGCATCGATGGAGTATAATTACATGACTAGTAACATTAGTATTCCAGATTCCACACGAGCATTGGGAATCCCTGCAAAATTTTGAACAAAACTCGAAAGTAACTCATATGAGCACAACTAACACAAAATACTGTTAATTTTATATTGCATATGTTTTGGGTAAGCTCTGATGAAACATGAGGTGTGCAACGAAGTCAAGCACAAAATTAATGATGTGTATGTTACATAGTAAATAGAAATAATTTAATGATGTGTAACTTAATAGGAAGTTATATTGTATAATATTATTTTGACTAGCAATTGAAATATTATTAACTATTTACTGTCCATAATTTACTCTTATACGCATTATGGGTTAAGGATGGGTTAACTCTTTGTAAATTTGCGGAAATTTTTTTAAAGAAATTGGGTGTTTATTTGATAAAAATTGTACTAATCCAAAATTGGATGAAATTAAACCAAAGTATTTAAATATTTGGAAGTTTATATTTGTTATATTATAAATATGTAGTAGGTTCAGGAAACCCATTCTTTCTATAATTTAATACTATTATTCATGTTAAATTTAAATAAAACATTCTCATATTAGTTATAGGTAAAAAGATTTATGTACTCTGTACACCTAAGATTATTTCCAAAGATGAATTGTTCTATGAATAACTATAAAAAAGTATGCATAATACAGAAATTGTAATAAATAGGTACAGAAAATAAATAAAATATTATAGATATGCGAATTTTATGGGTAAATAACTCTAAATTATACGATATTTATCAGGTTTTCAATATTAAATTTTCACGGGTATCGAAATCATTGATAAGCAATGTCATTTTATAAATATGTTGAGTATATTATTTGAAAGCGGTATCCACATGAAATTAAAAGATTGTATCTGCCAATGGCAATGGTGATTTTATGTCGAGTTCATGATTTTAGAGTGAAGAAGGCGTGTTGCAGAGATTTCTGTTAGCGATGGGAGTGGTTTAAGGTTGAAATGATAAATGTTATTGATATAAGTATTTTGTGGGTGTATTGAGTTGATATTGAATTAGAAGCTGTACCGCAGATTAATTAATAATGCACGGAGTACGAATTTGCATGGACGTGTTTGTGTATGGCTCAAAGCACCAACCACTCGTTAATAGACACTGACAGTCTACACAAACCTCCCTTTCGTTATAACCTTCAATAATAATACTAAATCTTGCCCTGGCTAAATTTACATTCGATAAAATTAACGATCAATATCGAAATATGTAATTTTATGCTGTCACTCTGATGGTTGCACAATTTCTCTACACTCATTTGCACTCTAGACTAGGTCATAGACTAAGTCCTTGAAATCAGGAGGCTTCATTATCTTCTACGTGTGTGATTTGATGAATACCATTTTTTAAATTCATTAATGTTTAATCATAAAAATAATTAATTGGTATACAGTGTTTAAGATTCAATTATATATATATATATATATATATATATATATATATATATATATATATATATATATATATATATATATATATATATATATATATATAGGAATAGATATAAATATATATATATATATTTATTCCGTGAATAAAATTTTTAATCTGCCATCGATTTTTATTGTCACCACACCAGATATTTCTGACTAATTTAGATTTTTTTAACATAATATTGGAAAGTGGGCAGAAAACGTTGCTTGATACATTCAAATATACACAAATATTACATTTTCTCAAGTAAATTGGTCATTTAGGGGTAATATTCGTATTAGTAATAATTATTTCCTATTTATTGCTTGCTTTCACTGGATTTAACCTTCTCTAGTAAGGTATTTACTGCTGGGTTATTTCGAATAATTAGTTTGTAAATGCTATGTTTATTATTTCGTGTATTGTGTAATTGTAATTTAAAGATGTCTGTTGATGTGAATTGTGTCTTGTTGAAAAATGATGAAATAATTATTTATCTGTTGATTTTTTTTACTTTTTACATACACTCTATTTAAAAATGGTTGTAATAATTCTCATAATAAATAAACGTGTTAGTTGTATAGGAGATCGATAAATAAATAAATTGCCAAAGGGACAATACACAGCTTTATTTTTGTGAGTGAAGGCTACCAGGAAGAGTTGTCGGGGGAACGAAAAAGAAAACAATTAGAGAAGAGGCAAGACAGAATTGAGAGTCAATAATGAAAGAATTTCTGGTGGTCATCCTAACATATAATATTGATCGATTGTCTATGTGATTGGTGGCGATGGACAAACCTAACCAGACAGACGTCTGTGTAGTTAGGAACTTGCTTCTTGCTCCAATATACAAGGACATCATCAAACTTTCATACACCATACAGAACACCGTGGCTTAAGAACAATCCACTATAGGAACTTTGACGAGTCCCCTTACTATTTAGACTTTAATAAAGAATTTATTCTAGTACGGCCTCTTTGCCTTTACTGTCTCTGTGTGTGTTCTTTTAATATCATCGAGTTGATCTTTGAATGGCGAATTTGGTTATTTGTTCAAAGGTGAATGTCTCATTTATTATGCCGACTACAGACACTCGTGCGAATGTTCGAGGGAATCCAATTTAATATTGTGAAATACACGTTAAATAATACTCGGAATATTACGCGAATCTGATAATCGGTGTTCAAAATATTTGATTTTATTTAGTACGAATTTACCACACAATCGACGAATTAAGGAAAGTATTGACGAATGTGCTCTCTATTTTTCTGCATTCATTAATATGTAATAATAAAGTATCAATTTATTTCAACGAAGATGAAAACTTATACTAGTACATACAATTTACTTATTTTCAACTAAGCGGACTTCGGTTGAGCAATAAATCTATTTATGTATAAATTATATGAAAAGATTCATACCCTATCAGAAATATGCAAGTATCCTAATAGCTACATTTAAAATACAAATATATTTTTGATAAAAATCAAATATATTAGTTTGAAATGCTTTTGACAGAAGATATCCGATTTGAATTGATGATGAATGATTTTATTGTATGCTAAATACAATAAAACGAAACGCACAGGAGTTTGATATATTTCCATCCGTTGACAGTTCGCCGCGAACGGGTTTCGCGTTATATTTGACCGAGCCTTTGTTCTTAGTCTTTTGGTAGACGAAGTCTAAACAAATTATTTGTGTCCAATAAGGGAATGTGTATGGAAAACCTATAATGGTTTTTTTATAATAAAAAATATTTATAATAATAATTAAAGAGCCAAGGATCCGTAATAAAATATTACATACTTAGCTTACAAAATACGTAATTACTTATTTTATATATGGAATAATTAGCCAAGTTGTATGTTTAGATTAACAAGTATGTCGTTAATAGAATTCCTCTCGGATGACTGAAATTCTCCAAATATAACACACGAAGTTTGTAATATTCGATACAATATACGTTATTGAGAATTGAGTTTGTGGACATACTGATGAAATAATGCATAAAGGTATATCAGGTTGTGATAATAACATGTAAGGCCTGTTTACCAGTTGTTACGTTATTTGAAATTTGAGGTTTTGTGTAACTTATTTAAACATCATACGTGTTCACTGACCTAATGTATAAAATTACAATATTTGTAACGGCAAGCTATAGTTTCCTATATTACTTGTATAAATTAACTTGTTATTTGTATCTAGGAGATTGGATGCTATTAATGTTTGTGCAGGTTGACTTATTTGATTAGTGAGCCTGTATCTCCTGTAACACCTTCCACTATCCCTACAACTACACCTGTAACATCCTCATCAATGCACATTTTACTATGTAACCACAAATTGCAAGACAAACACCGAGTAAATTAAACTGAATGTGGACTGTACATAATATGAAATACAAAAAATGAATTATTCATTCTCCGTCTACCACTATAACAACAAGTAAATTATATTTTAAAAAATAAGCCCGACTTGATAGAATCACTCATAATGTACTTGTTGGATTATTAAAAAAAATATAACTCATATAATAGACTCTCCATAACGTATTCATAAAAAGCTTTTATATTTTGTTCATTTTTTAACGTTCGAGTTCAATTACAGACTTTATGAGCTTTCATTTAGTATTCATACTCGAACAATCTTCAATAACTTAATTCAAAATATAAGTGGACTGTAAGAGAAACGAATATATTAATTTACCAATATACATTCGTTTATCTACGTTAGGGTATTTTATTCAATATAATAGTGTTATGAGATTGTGTGCGTGCGGTGCGTATGCGTGTACACCAATACTACCAAGCTCTAGTCGACTAGCTCCTATTCGTATACGCACCAATACTAACAGCTATAGCACGACTCACTCTCATTACACTAAATATTGAACTAAATTATGGAGAACAGCAACATTCTCAATGCATAGTTATAAAATAGTCGAAATGTGATATTATTGAAATATACAATGTAACTAGTTTGATTGGTAATTATTAAAACACGGTACTTACATATAAATTAATACGTTGTAAAAACAAGGTGCCGCTTGACCGTGATTCAAAGGAGATATCGGCCATTGTCAAGCAGTTTACACGGTTTAATTATGACAGCAGATCAGGTTTATGGGAAAGGCGTCAATCCTTATAATCTGCTAGGATAACGCGCAAGAGAATAATTAATACGGGATACTGTGTTGGTGGTAGAACCCACCCCCAATTTACCCACTGTCGTCCACTCCAAGTTTGCCTATATTCCCTTCCTCGGTATATAAGCCTCTAGAATTACACATATTGTATGGACCCATCGAACGGAGCCAAAATTATATTTCGTCTTGTATAAGCACACAACTATTCACACTATTAAGTCAATTAAGGACGATGTTTACATTTGCCTTCGGGTTCACCCTCAACGTGTTTATTACAATGCGCTTTTACCCCTACGACTATTACCTACCATCACCCTTCCAAAATACCACCATTTTAATAATTAATTAATACTCAACTTGACAAAATAATTCCTAACTTAGAACCACGATGAAAATACTGTATATTAGTGTCTTCAGTAATGGTACTACAATATTTTAATGACTGTTTTATTGAGTATTGTGTATTTATATTTTATTCAGCGCTCACAAATGTAGAGGCTTTAATATACGAAATTGTTATTTTGTACAGAATACTTAATCTTCCATTAATTAATTAGTCATTTCCTGTATTTAATATATTTTATCAAATTTTCATCGCGTAATGCAACTTCGGTAATTTAAATGATCAAATTGATTTTGAAAAATATGTGAAAATGAATGAATTTCAATAATTGCATAGGATTTTTATTTACTAAAATTGTCCTATTTGTTTGCCGAAAAAATAAAAGTCAAGATTTATTAATGAGAAAATATTTTGAGAAATTAATTTCTGATGATTGAAAATTAATTTAGTAGTAGAGCAACCGGGGCTAACCAAAAGACATGGTGTCTTTGGTGTAATGAGGTATTTCAGGGTTATTTCAAAATAATATATTGTTCATCTGGTGCAACACTGTCACCCATGAAAATTTTCAAAAAAATAGTTAAGTATTGTATCAAGTGCTCAAAATATTTAATTAAATATTTGTGCGTTTAGTGGCAAAATTTCATTATTGTGTTACAAAAAACTTTGGACATACGAGTTTCGCCCGATGTCGTTATGGTTTTTGGGTTTTGAATTGAGACGGTACTCGGAGAAATATTGAATCTTAAAAATCTTCTACTCGAAAAACGACATTTTTCATAAATAATAGTGTTGCACTGGATGAGTGATATATATTTATATACAAAATAGTAAATTACTTGATTATTTTATGAATAGTCTAGTCGGTAGTTTTTCAAGGTATGAAATATAATAGAACGGCATTCTTCGGGGCAAAATGGTATTTCTCAAGTGTTTGCGTAATGGGATAGTTATTGTTCAGGAAATGTTTGATTCGATTCAACATAAAAAGAAACCCATTTAAGGCTTTCGTATCGTTTGTTCAGTGTTTGTTCATATAGCTGGATCGTGTACAAAACATATATAGTTGTAGGGCATTGGATTGAATTGGGCACGGGGTCGAAACTGTTCTATTAGTGGATAGTATTATCTGTTGAAAGTTTTTCTTTGTCTAGGGTTTTGTATACTCAGGTGGGGTGGGTATATAGCGATATACGCTATCAAAGAGAAGTATTTCTAGTGGCGGACCGCAGATAGTGAAGGGATCTAAATCACCGACACTCGTTTCTTACTGTGGAGCTTGCTTGGCCCTATTCTGCCCACAGACCATTCTTTAAGGACACTATCACTTCAATAGCTAGAATGTCCGAGAACAACTACAATAAAATATATGCGCAATTCACCAACAATTGTTACCACATTCATTCACCATCCAACCACACTTACTGAAAGCTCCCTGCGATACAATCGAGTTACACTTACATGATGCTTTTTTCATAAATCTTCTACAAGCTTTTAATTTAAGCTTATAGGAGAGTATTTGCTTTCATAAATGAAACCAAGTCAATAATGCACTCCCTTTAAATGGTCCAAAATAAATCATCTATTCTGAAAACAATTAACTCATACACCGCACCGGATGGAAGATGTATATTATGAATCATCGTATCGTATAATTTATTAAACATTAACAATTTAATTATATTATTTATGTTGTTATTAAAGATTAGATATCGCATTGCATATAAATAATTCGTGTATCCCGTGTATTGTTGCACTCTTCTCTCCTATTCGATAAAGGCATAAGTGTGTCTTCCTCACTTAACACATTCCTAGTGACCCCTGAGAGTGGCTGTGACAATACTTTGGCGATTAAAACGAAATAATATTTTCAACATCTTAAAGAAGTACTCAGCGGTAAAAACTGATCATAGATGTATTTGAGTGTATGTTTGAGTCCATATGACATGTGGTAACAGTGCATTTACCCATTTTACTGTGAAATATACTTGAAGATATGAAGAAAGATGTTTACAGTATAATTTTTGCCAGATAACTGGTGTTTTTGACCACTTCATTCACTTGAACTAACCACGAATTTAGCCACTCATGCAATATCTTATGTTTATGTCTATGAGATTAGCCCAGTTATATTTTATCAATATAATTTATCCTAAATATACCAATGTATGAACTAAGTGGATCAGTGCTGAGTTTTCTCAGAATGTAACCTGTGCATTGGCTTGGGGTTGTCTGGGGCGTATAGGCTGCGTCGCGTTTTAGGGGTTGAATTGGTTTACGGTGGACTATTTACCTGTTCGCTTAGATATTATTGGCCTTTCCGTATTCCGACAATCACACATGTTTTGCAGAATACAGAGGCGATTTTTTTTAAACATAGTATATATTTATATTGTTTGAATTTCTTCTCATGGTGGTCTTCGCAGTTAAATATCAGTTTCGTTCCCCGGGGTGAAGTTTGGGTTCGAATGGGTTTCAGGCGTGGTTTACGCTCGAATTTCTATCCTTTAATCCCGGTCTCTAAGTCCTTGGTCCGAATTTGTCATTCGCATTTGCACGAATGGGGGAGAGAGTTGTGGTTTTTGCAAGTGTTAACATTGCTGGACAAGCCCCATGAACATACCGCCCACGACCAACATTAATACCCAATTATATACACATTATAAGCACGACATTCTTCACTATTCAATTAAAAAAATATTTTTTAGCAATTTAAAGCAATTACTTAAGTGGCTTGTGTGGGATAAAATTTGTTTGATGTAGAAATGCAATCAAAGTAACCATAACGTGTTGAATAAAACAGATTGTGGTCTGTGTGGAATGTTATAAATCTAAATATAAGAGGAGGTGTGGAATGTTGTAAATCTAAATATAAATATAAATATAAGAGGTATATTCCCGTATTGCAAAGTAAATTATTTCACGACAGTTTTTCGTGACCTTATAGTTTAGTGTGAATTTTATATAATTGTACTTGCTATTAGATGCTCCTTCATTATAATAGTGGTTGGTTTCAAAGCAACACACGAAAGAAAATTATTACAATAAATTTATATGTATTTATTGATGATTCACCATTTTATTTGGAAATATAATAAGTACGAAAGCAATTCATTGCATAGGAAGTTTTTGATATGTTTTCCCGATCAAAGCCTTCTTTCTGTAACACTGAGACGGATAAAACGAGTGGTTGCCATTTTAGAATTATTCATACGCGAATCGAATACAACCTACCTTAGAAGTTCCATTCGAAAAGTCCAGAAACTTCTAACAAGCTTTATTTTGGATTTTTCTTATACTACGGGGCGAAATAAAACTTCCCTTATTGTAGTCAGCCTCCTCCTTCGAAAGACAAACATTATGTTATACACACAATAACAAAATCTAAAAACTGATCTTTGTTATGAAGTCGCCCAATTTGTAAGATCAATCATGCACTGCCTCCGTATTTTTGGAGAAGATTGTTATGTATTATTTTTTTCTTTTGTCGTATCAAAACCGTATTGTTCTTTTGTCTTCGGTGACTCCTTTTTTCGTATTGGTTGGCTACAATGTTTCGATGTGTGTGACGGTCGTCAGGTGAAATGAAATCGAAAAACTTTCTCAAACGAAAGGTTGTTTAGGAGCAATGTGAAACAACGCAATTACCGGCAATATTTCCACACAACCCCTTTGATATAACATTTGATTTCAGCTAGACATACCCATTAATATATCCGATATAAGATCAAAAGGATATCACAACGATCTGTTTACCTAATACGTGCATGTATTCTTACAACATACGCCTTCTTAGATATTTTATATTATGTCATTTACTTTGGAAAAGCATACATACCTACATATTGGAAAGTAAATTAACATGCCATTAACACTTAAATGTATTTAAAAGTGTTAATTTCAAAAGGAGATTTCAGCTTCAAATATTAAATTAAAATATTTTCTTGAAAACATTCATTACTAATGTGGCATATTAGTTTTATGTCTGGTCAGTTTGTTAAAACTTATTCTCGTTACATTACATATCGTTACGTAGTTGTCTTATTCAACTGAAAATCTGCATGAGTTGACGAATGTTTATTAGTACAGGAATATGGAGATTCTTAATAAATTTTGTTATATTTAATTTTGAATATTGATAGCAACATTTTGATAAGGTTGATCAAAGCAGCTACTTTGGTTATGTCACATACAATATGTTAAAGGTTACATATGTGGTTGTTAAAGGCGCGTGTCTAGACACGTGAATGTGCTTTACAGTAATCGATCAATAAACCTTGTGTGTTATAAATTACATATTGTTTATAATAAATGAGTGAAACACCTTTGAGATTTTTCGTTAGTTATACGATAACATATACCTAGGTTACGCAATAATGCTTTGTTTATAAAGGGAATTCCCCGACGTTAGAGATATTCTTCATATAAATTTCACAAAAAAATCCTTTAGTTAGCTACACAATGTAATTATTATTTCTCTGAGCTGTTTTCACCTCAAATATTTATATTCATACAAGATGAAAAGAGCATATATAACCCAATAGACAAAAATGAGTAATATTTATTTTTGACAGACACGTGCTACGATTTCAACATGTATTAGAATAATATGGGAACTGATTATTTTTCTATTTAAATATTAAATTTAATTACAAGGAAGAGTATATTTATTTTGCAAGGAAAAATATTGACATAAAACAGGGGGAAAAGTGACAATATTTACATTTTACAGATTTTTGGGAATAACCAGCCTAATAGCTCAGGGATGTATAACGACTGGGAAATCGGGAATAATATAAATAAAATCCCGATCGAGCGTCTTAATCCGTTTTTACTCTAATTTCCTGGATTGTAAGGTAAATACTGATTCGATTATAAAGTCGGTGACCTGTGTAACTAGTAATAGAAAAGATAAATTACAGTAAAATTTACAAAATATATAACAAGTTGCTGTCTCCAAAAAATAAAATTTTAAAATCTAGTAAAAAAGCTCCTCGGGGTGTGTATAAAATAAAATGATAAAACAACTTTATGAAATATGTACATATGTCATTCTTCTATTGAGGAGGCAATATTAATATTTATAGGGGCTTATACCACGTTGATTAATAGTTATTTGAAATAGAATTAAAGCAATTCTTCAAGTTTAGTAGTATTATTTTTGTGCCTGGATACATTGTGGCTTGTTTGTGGATTTTAGAGATCCAGGTGGTTATGATAGATCGGAAGTTCCTTTGTTTGTTGTGTTGGCATTGGGGTGATCCGGGCTGTGAAATAATCAATTGGATAAACAATAAGGAGTCGGGGGTTGTAATTAATCAGAGGCCAGAATGGAGAACAGGTTATGGTAAGGCTCAGGTGAGGCGAACAAGTTTTAATTCTCAATTTAAATGCATACAACAACGCGCAGTCCTCGGAACATTTTCGCCACCGCCAATATTGTGCGACTAAATTTACTTGGATCCTCAACTACTAATATAATAATCTACTAATATTAAAGAATATTTGATTGCTTTTGTTTTTAGCATACTTAAAACTTACCTCTGTTTATTATAATGCCTGAGTTTACAATATCTTGTATGATTTGAATTGTGCAATTTGATATAAAACCTTGTTTACTATTATCAATTACCGTATACTAAATAATAGTGTACACCTTGGGGACAATTTCTGCCCGAATTATAATCTGTACTAAACTCGTGTATACCAAACTTGCCTCTTTTTAAGATTTTACGAGCAAAGTCGACCCGCTATCTGGTCATACTTGAATTTGGTGTTCTTATTAAAATACAAAATTTATGAAGTACACATCAAAACAATATATATTTTAATTACCATGATCAATTTTGCAAAATACATATTTACTTTGTAATCTATAAATAGAAAACTGAACGCTAATTTTGTTGAATATATTTTTGGCTCGAAGCTAATGTGTATAATATATTTGGACATGAGGATTTATATATTTAGTCATGAGAGATAAAAAAGTTAGTTTATATAAATATGCGAAAATGTTGAAATATTCTTATGTTGAAAAAAATGCTTAAATGATTATTTACCTTATTTTAATTTAAACAACATCATATCAACAAAAATGTTGAAAAATCTTATGTAAATAAAGAGAAAGAGATGTTTTAAGTAGGTGTATTTTAGCTTGATTTAGTTTTTTGTCTGTCTTTTAAAATTTGGCAAAATAGACTCGATGATATGTTAACATTAAAATGAAAATCAAATAGCAGTATTTCAAATTGTAAAAATATATTTTCAACATAAATTCAGTTTATATAAATCGCAAAGATAAACAGGTGTTATTATTGATACTTTAAATGTATTAAAAATTTTATTTCATATACCTACTTATAGTATATAAATATATTTAAGATTTTTTTACAAAACGTACTACAGACATTTTAAGGCCATTGTGTAAAACTGGAATGATTTTCGAGTGAAGATTACTTTACCCATGTAATAAACTGATTTATATTATATTTCCAAATTCAAAGGCTATCCGTTGATATCGTGGGTTTTGGAGCTAGTGGAATTTCAACCTATGATCCTCATAAAATGCCTATTTTATCCTCTATTAAGAGTCTTGTTTATATTTATACAGAGTAGCAAGGAGCAAATTAAGGTGAACGCATGCATATTGATCCAAATATTTATAAGGTTGAAGAGAGGGTGGTTGGTTAAGAGGTAGTATAGTTTAAATATCAAATGAGAAGAGGTTGAATTGGTAATGTAAAGAAGTGTTAAGATATTTATCAGTATGTGGTGTTTGTGGTTGTTCATTGGATTGCATTAAATGTATCTTTCACGTGTAAAAGGTGGAAACTGAGGGTCAAACCACCACATTTTATTCTTAGACCGATGCACAGACACACCTTACTAAATTCAATTTATATAAACTGCTATTTCGTACATTATTTTGCGATATTTTTACTCCAAAATATCTGAGATATTAGATTTATAAGGTTAGTTTGTATGAGATGATGCCTTGACCAGCTGTTTTTATTTCATTATATAAATTAATGCTGTTTGTTGTAAATTTTTTAGCAATTTTAATTATTTTATAACGAGTGGGGCAAAATTCTTACTATCATTGCTCGCCATCTTGGTTATGTGACGTTTAGATCAGTTTCGCTTAAAGCGTTGCCTTGTGTAGACGCCCCAATATAATAATAGATAAACAAACGCAACAAGGATATTATTTATTTACAACTTTACAGGCAAAATATCAAAGTGGTAGTTTTGCCCCACCCATTAAATACCATTTAAATATTTTTGTATTGTAAAATTTGGTGTATTTTTTATGTATTATTTAATACGTATTCTCATTACATAAAAAATTCACCTAAATAATTTAATTTAATTTTACAATTATTATTTAATTTTACAATTACATAATTTACTCTCATACTTATGTTTAAAAGAATTACTATAACACCTTATTAATTTGACTATGCTAAATTTAGTACTTGTCAAATAAATATAATTTTAAAATCAATGATAATATATAAAGTCTAAATGCCATTTACGATACATTAGAGGTCAATTTTTTGTCTAAGTTCTCAGAATAGTTAAAAAAAACATAAAAAGTATGCTGGTTCCTAAGTAAATATTAAATTTCCCAGAGAGTTTTCTCCGGTTGCAAATATGATACAACATTTGCTCAGGATTTATTTATACGTAGATACAAACAAGATGTAGCTGTTTAAATATTTTCGCATACACTTTATGATCAATTTTCACTATTTCGACAAACACCATTTCCTTCGCTTGGTAAAATTGGAATTGAATTCTATTAAAATAGATAATATTTAAGCTTTTTGCTTGATATAAGCTCTCGAATCGTAATATGTTGAGCGAGTATAATGTGCTTCTACGTGAATTATTCAAAAAGACATCATAAACAAACAAAAAGTGCGTTAGAAGAGTATCGCTTTGAGAGTTGTATGCATTACGAGCGTGTATGAAAAAGCTGCATTTGAAGCCTCTTTAGGGTGGTTTGCCTGAAGCTTTTTCCGGATAGGCAATTATATCTGTGGCTGTATATTTTCTATCTTTTTCAACTAGTCGAGTTTTATCGGGTTCAAGCGCAATGATATTTTTGGTGAGCTTAATTCATTCTTTGTGCTGGCGTCGTTTTTATCTTGAAATCTCTAATCAACCAAATTTTATCAACTCTGATGTATATACTAAGACAAATCTTAATATTCTTTTATTCACCTAAGACAATTGAAAAAAACCCCAACATTCATTTGTTACTTAATTGGAAAAAAAAAAATAATTAATTAAGCTTCTTTGAGAGGGTTTATTAAACACAACAACGTGTTAATTCAATTTCTGTCAGTGATTTTAACTATTACTAGTTACACAGGTCACCGTTAGGCTTAATAATCGCCTCAGTATTTCCCTTACAATCCAGGAAATCAGAGTGAACTTGGATCAAGACGATTGATCGCGATTTTATTAATATTATTCCCGATCTCCCGGTCGTAATAACCGATCAAATCAATTAATTAAAAAATTGACTTTGTGATTTGAATCCATGACCACAGTATTTGTAGCCAAGGGTCTTATCCCCTGAGCTATTGCTATGCTAGTATAAATATGTATAATTAATAACGAATGTAAATCATCATTGTAATATTATATTTACTACTTTAATTTCATTATAGTATCTATTAAGAATTATAAGAATTAAAAGTAATACGCGTTAAGAGCCAAAATAATTGTTTTAAAAATGCTCTTTTTACACGAGTGATAACGAATTACATAGAAAAAAGTTGGTTTTTAGAATTCCTGTGAATAACTTCCTGAAAAGACGTCTGTAAAAGAAAATATGTAACGAGAGAACGAAGTCTGAGCGTTTTAGCGGAAAAATTCTTTCGTTTGACGAGTGTTCGAGAAACGAATTATGCTCGTTATGTGAGGTTATACTGTAGTGGTTTTTGTTGTATTTTCAAAAGAATATATTTATATAATATTTGTAAAATAAGTAGATGTTATCGAGGCGCGTGTGTGTATTTAAAATCTTTGGTTGAACAGGGTGTTCATCGCTTTAACCCACAAAACCCTTTCATATATCTTGTTGTGGGTGATTTACAAGCTGGCGGTGTTTTCACACCGAAAAAAATATATATCCACCCTCAGATAAAGGCAAATATTATTTTGGGAACATAAGTGGAATGAAAAAATGCACAATCTTATTTCGAATCCTTTTGCCGAAACCTATTTGATGCGTTTTTTTAATTTTTAAACGAAAGTAATATAAGTGACACATAGTGGCAATTTTGTAGTGGCTTTATATGCACCCCAGAACCAAGAAAGTTTTGCCCATTATCCCCTATACCAGATTCAATTTGACAAAGTGATTTTTGCTCAACGTGCACCTTATAAGGTGGAAGTGAGTATTTCAAATTAAAAAAAAATTGGAGTGTTGGAGCAATTTGTTGGAAATTTTCATAAATAACGACGGTAAAGTGGCTTTAAGCAGATCAAACTCAGCGATTGTAGAAAAGTAAACCTTTGAATGTGGCCATTGATCTTAAATGAATTGTACTTTTGAATGGGGATTGGGTTTTTGAGGCTGGGTTACGCTTTCTTATCTACAAATGCATTTTTCACCGGCTATTCCGTTTTGCTATGAAAGAATCAGGTTGAATTTTGTTAGTTATATAGCCATTTTGTATTTTTTATAGCACAAAAATATGTATATGATGCTGGTGTTTACTATGAAATAGTATAGTTTTATATTAGTTGTTTAAGGTGTAAATTGATTTTGTTTCTTCCCTTAAAAAACAAAAATAATTTCTATATATGAATATTTTGAACAAAATAGATATAAAATAATATTTTAAAAACCATAAAATTTCTTAAACGTAATTGTTTAATATTAGGTAAATACCACAAAATAAATAAACATCCATAATTTTTTTTCATTCATAATCTTTTCTTAATTAGTGTTTGTATTAAACAAAATTATCAAAAAATCGTCCTTTTGGCAAAAATTCGATCGGCTTGTTAAATTTGCTTCATCCCATGAGAAATTATCGTAGTTATATTTTCAATCCTATCAATATGTGATTGGATTAGTTACCGAATATAATAAATATTTACGATAAATATAAGTCGTTTGCGCTTGGACTTGCCATCATGTCATAAGCCTTCAATTTGTTGGGTAGAATTTCACTAAACTAGGATTTGCCTATAAACTAGTTGTAAAACTTGTTCCCCCTAAGTATTTTGCCGAGGCTAGCTTTAATAATTAAATTTCACTTGCGGTAAAATCCATTTTGCATCGTCAACCTACACGATGCTGCCACATGATAAAAACCATATTAAAACACATTAATTACCCGTCTTCAGAATAAACAAAGACTTAGATTTTATATCATAATCACTGCCCACTAAACACAATCATTATGTCAGTTAAAGAGGGTGGCTTTTGTTATGCTCCATTAACCTGGATCATTAAAACGAACGTTATTCTATTTACTACTTAATGAAGGAATGTATATTTAAACTCCCTCTTTATATATGATATTTTTTAATTATCGGCTTTCATAAAATAGGATCACGAATCCGTTTAATAATGAACGTATTCTAATTTTGTACCCACTATACAATGAATTTGTAATACTAATCATTGAGGATATTTTAGAGCCGCCTTGTGGCCCAGTGGTTAGTGTGACGGATTCGTGAGTGAAGACTCCCGGGTTCGATTCACGGCACCAGAGTCACTTGGTAGATCTAGCTTAGCAAACTAGATCTTAAGTACTCATTGCTGTGTGGTGGCCTGGGAAACCATCTTTACTATATTCTCCCGTAAAGGCCAAGGTGGCCTGGCCAACCCCTTATAAAGGGACTCCCGTCAATAGGAAGGCGTCACGATATTTATATATATATATATATGAGTAGTATATATATATATATATATATATATATATATATATATATATATATATATATATATAGGTATATATATATATATATTTTTTAAGGGGAGGTATCACGAAAATAAAATTAATTAAAAATTGTTACTTCCTGAATATGAATAAGGATTTACCGAATTTGAGAAATAATAAGACCATTTTTATTTCAAATGAAATGGAATGAGATAGAAATAAATATAGTCCTCATTAAACTTAATATAAAATATTAGGTTTAAAAAATATATATGTATTATTTTTGGGATAACCTGAATCCCCCTCAAATATTTTCAGGTAACCCCCTATTTTGTATAAATTTTTGATATCCTTGTTGTCCATCAATGCAGGAGATAATTATTTAAAACTCTGTGAGTTAGGTTAGGTTACTTTTAGAGGGAATGTGAGTGACGTTACTAAATATTTAATACAACCACCTGGATATATTGTATCAAAAGAGATAATATGAAACGGTTTTGATTAGTTTGCATATTATTGATCAGCTTTTTTGTGATTTGTAAATAAATTGTTAATAATCGAAGTAGTAGAAGTAGGCTTGGGTGGTTTGATAAAAAATATCCCTCGGGCAAACAATTACGGTGTCGAATGACGGTAGCTTGATTTATAAAGAAGGGTAAGCAACGAGTACAGACCACTTTAGTCACAACCCAACCAAGCCCTTATCAGACTATGAAATATATAGAGGCCCATGAATATCTTACATCACTGTAACATACTAAACAAATATATGCTGGTAAAAAATATGAATCGCTTTTTTGAGTATTGTGTGCAAATAATTTTTTTTCCAAGTAGATACGTATTATTAAGTGATTGGGTAATTTTTGGTACACTTTTATATATTGATGTACATACATAGTATTAAGATGGCATTGGATGGGATAGGCGTGTTCGGTTATAAAGGTTGTCGATACCTGCCCGACAAATCCATTTACCAGGAGCGTCTCATTTCCCAACCCTCACTACTAAAGATTAGATTTAAAAGGTTGAGGTTAGATCACTTTAATATGGCCAGAATAAATTGATTAGAAATACCGGTGGAATGATCAAACCACAAAATAGTATTTTACTATAGTCAGAATCAGATCGAATCATTAATTTATAATAATATTAAAAAGAACGATTATATTTTTGACAAGTAGTTCAACCAGCTTTCATAGCTCAGGGGATAAGTCACGTGGCTACAAATGCTGTGGTCATAGGTTCAAATCCCACTACCAAGTCAAGAATTTTTAAATTGATTTGATCGGTTATTACGACTTGAGGATTGGGAATCATATTAATAAAATCAAAATCGATCGTCTTGATCCAGGTTTAGTCTGATTTCCTGGATTGTAAGCTGAATACAAAGGCGATTATTAAGTCGGTGACCTGTGTAACTAGTAATAGTTAAGATCACCGACAAATAATTAATACGTTGTTGTATCTAAAAAATTCTCTCAAAGAAAGCTCCATCAGAGATGTAGGTTCTCTGGTATCTCAGACGACTGTTTTCTCTTAATAATAATAAAAAATAAAGAATATTATTGCTTCGTAAGTCTTTGAGGAGGCTAAAGCAGAAATATGTAAATTTTTTAGAGTAGTGGTATTATTTCTGCATAAAATGATATGAATGTAATACTTTTAATACTAATATTTTCCATAAAGTAATTATCGGATTTGAATATATCTTGGGGACAAGAAAAAAAGAAGAGACCTTGTTGTCCAGTGATTACTGTGACAAATATTCACTGCTGACCTGGGAAACCTTTACTATTTTCTCCCGTAAATACAAGATAACCTGACCCTTACAAGGGACTACCATCAATAGGGAAGGCGTCATGTTATGAAACAAGAAGAGTTATTTACCGTGTTAATTAATACGGCGTATGTATTGTATAGCAGGTAATTAAAATAATTCCATCTGTATCATTTCTTGTGTGCCTTGGTTGTATTATTATATATAAGCAAAGGTCATGATTGAGGGTTGTTCATGGAGCAGGTGGTAGTCCTAGTTGGTTATAGCTCTCTAACATGCGATGAGGTCATCTCATTTTGCTGCCATCCCATCCTATAGCTAACAATCTCAGGGGAACGTGTCTTCTGTACCGATGAATCTCCACCAGGATAAATCGAATACGAAACATAATTGTTAAGATTACAAAACACGCATTGAATTGGACGTAAGAATGGGAGAATACTGGCACGGTTTACGTCCTTATTCCGTTGTATATCTCTGGGTCTATACCAAACGTATTATGTAAAATAAAGCGTATTAATATACCCTTATTTGCTAAGTACATAATTGCCAACTAATATATAAACAAGAGTATGGGGCGATGATATGTCTCAAACAAAGTCAAATAATGTACGGTGTTTAATTTTAACTCATATATGTAAGTTCCAGCACCCACGCGAGTATTCCAAACGAAGGTCTTATATCAAGCAAAATATTTATACACTTATTCCTAAACAGGTGTAGGTTTACCGAAATAGCGCTGTTATTAAAAATAAATAATATAACAGAAACACTAAAATAACACACTAGTATGTGAAGGCGGTAGAGAATACAATATCATAGGCCCAAAGCACAGTAATTCCATAAAAAAATTCGCACTTATCAAGACAGTATGAGTGAAGTAAGAAGTTAGGTAAATTCTCTATTATTCGAGCTAATTGTGATCAGAGGCAGTCGATTGTATTTCATCAATTTAAACTAGATTTTTTTTAGATTAAACATTTTAAGTTCAGGGTTAGTAAAAAAAATAAATGTTGCAAGAAAAAATAATGCGTTTTTCCTATGAAGGAAAAACGATAAAAAATATGCTTATGTGGAAAATGTTCCACATAAGCATATTTAAGCATCATTATGCATCTATGAGATTCGGTTAAATTTATAAATAATGGTCATGGAAAATATCGACGAAAAAGAACGTATGTGCCAATGGAATTTAAAAAAAGTGTGTTTATTATAAATATTAAAATTTTTATCTCATACAAATGGGCTCTTTTCGAAACATCGAGAAGGACATTAAAAATTACTGGAATTTTTTAAATTTATTAACGTATTATAATTTACACTCATGTATGCTATTATAATTTTGTATGGTATTTTCTAAACATGCATTTTTTCTCTTTATTTTATGTATCATTTGACTAATGAGTATGATTGTCATAGCGCCTAAGACCTGTCTGTAATCCTGTACTGTCAATCATACTCAGGCTTGTTTTGTTTAAAATATTGGTATTTTTATGATTATTAATAATTCATTTAGCACAAATAGATAACGATCGTTTTCAAGTATAAATAACCCGTAAGTTAAACACACAATCAAATTTCGTTCAATTGAGCGCCAGGTAACCTTAATCCAGGTGTCATGTACTTGGAGGAGGCTGTTTTTTGTTTCAGCATTAAAAAGTTGTTGAAAATTTAATATCCGCACATAAAAGAGAAAGTGAGACAAACAAGATGTAAGCGAATCACGTCCGCCTCTGCTTCGGTGCAATTCGATTTAGACGTTGAACTTTTCGTATCAAACTTCAAGCTGGACCGTGTCTCTTCTTATAAATAAACCACGATAAAATTATTTACTCAGTCGGTTGATATTTTCAGCGCAATTTATTCCCTTTGATTGCGACCAACCAATTCAATTTATACGGTGTTCCGTGTAAATGAAAATAATACGTCTCTCAGCCAGTCTCCTTCTCCATACAATGTGCTGAATTAAAACGACTATTGAATTATAAAGCCCTTTGAAAATCAAAAACACTTTATAATACGGGACATGTTTTATTTAATCAATATGATTTTCATTCAATATCTATTACTCCAATCACGATTTATACGACTTCAAAACCATCTATACAGATACTTATTTTTATTAAAAAAAATAACTTTGTATTTTAAATTGTTGATTGTGTTGACGTCTTGAAAAAATTGTAACTTCCAGAATATTATATAGTGAAAATTACATTCAATATTTTTTAACACATATTTAATTTTCATTTTAAAAATATTTCATACTAAATTACATTTCCCTTTCTTATTCGTACCATGTTTACCGTACTGCTTATTATTTTTTTGTAACTTTCTGTGTATCCGTTGCTAGTCGTTATTGTAATTTTTTATTATTGCTCTATTGAGATTTTATGTTTTTTTATTTATTTACGCCGCGAGGCGCTATATTGAGTGTTTTTAGACACAACTACGTGTTAATTATCTGTCGGTGATTTTAACTATTACTAGTTACACAGGTCACCGACAGACTTAATAATCGCCCTACTATTTACCTTACAATCCAGGAAAGCAGAGTAAACCTGGAACAAGACGATCGATCATGATTTTATTAATATTATTCCCGATCTCCCAGTCGTAATAACCGATCAAATCAATTGATTTTTTTTGTCTTGAGCAGATTGTTGTTATGAATAATTTCTTTTTTAACATTTGTTTTGTGTATAATCTCCCACATAATAATTTATTTAAATTTTGTACTAATTATTATAATGCTAATTGTATTTTTATTTGTTTCAGGTATGTATGCGAAATTATTTATTATGCGAAGAGAAGCTTTGGCAAAACATTGAATCACGTAAGTTTGATGATTTTTGTTATTTACTTGATTATTTGATGATGCCAGAAAATATGTAAACAACATTCGGATTATATAAATAGTTCCTTAAAATTGATTTTGTCTTAATGCATAGATATAAACATTAGATATCGCATTGCATATACATAATTTGTGTATCCCGTGTATTTTTGCACTCTTCTCTTATATTTGATAAAGGCATAAGTGTGTCTCCCTCACTCAACACATTTTTAGTGACCCCTGTGAGTGATTGGGACAATACTTTGGCGATTAAAACGCAATACTATTATAAACATCTTAAAGAAATAGTCTTTGGTAAAAACTGAGCCTAGATGTATTTGAGTGTATGTTTCAGTCCATATGACATGTGGTAACAGTGCATTTACCCATTTTACTGTGAAATATAACTATATAAGATATGAAGAGAGATGTTTACAGTATAATGTTTGCCAGGTAACTCATGTTTTTGGCTACTTGATCCACTTGAACCAAACACGCATTTAGCCATATAAGATATGAAGAGAGATGTTTACAGTATAATGTTTGCCAGGTAACTCATGTTTTTGGCTACTTGATCCACTTGAACCAAACACGCATTTAGCCACTCGTGCGATATCTTATGTTTATATCTATGGTCTAATGTAATTTTAATCCAGAATAAAATCACTTGTTATTAATAAACATTTTTTATCGTTAGCCACAATGAATAAATTGAAGTATTTCCTGTATTGAGTTATATGGTGAATGAATAGCTTAGTGAGGGGCGGGTATAGGTTGTAGTCATATAGTTTGGTAGTCTGTTATACCAGCATTGGTCTCCCTTCCAGTCTCAGATTCACTTGACCCACATTATCAGAAGGCTTTTCGACCGACATTTTTCCCCGCTATTTTGGTTTGTGGTGCCGCACTGACGTTCTATTTTTGAATTCGTATACAGGCTGAGGAAAATTGCATCGTTCTGATGACGTGTTTCTCTCATGACATCACACCAACTTAATCAAATATCATTATACACCAGCATATATCTGCATTACATATCATTTTTATCACATAACGAGCAAGTCACGTGCTGGAAAAACATATTTCCGTTTCGCTTCATAAATATATTATGCGAAATAGGAATCGTGTTGCTGCAATCGCGGCTGCATCATCAGAGAATACACCGAAAAGGTTTTCCTCCTCCTGCTCCCCCCTCGAATTAGGTCTCGATTCAATTATTAAAATTTAAAATCGATTTTAAATTTTACCCACTTGAATTATATATATTCTTATATTTACGTACATAATTTTTTCAATTTTTAGGTACATAATGTGATTTTATATGAATCGTGTTCTATAATGAAATGTTTATTCGCCTATTAATATAAACACTTATATTATAAATGAATTATATTTTCAATCACTTAAATTCAGTTACATATATTATAACATTATATTAAAGTGTATTAAAGCGAAATAATTCTGAAAAAATGAATTGATATACCAATCATCTCAGGCAGGACTCGAACCCGTCCCTTCTGGTATGGCCGACGAAGAGGTTACGACGTACGATTTCGCTTTAATACACTTTAGTATATTGTTAAAATATTTAAAATCTCTAATTGGTTCTACTGATTTCTGATTGGTTCTGACTTGAAATTATATGAACGTAGGTATTTATGCCTCAGAGTTTTAAACAATCGATATGAATCGATAGTATAATTATGATTTTATTATCTCAAGATGAGATAAAATATTAATGAAAAAAAAAATAAAAACCTATTTTAATATTATACAACTACTGAAATATATATGTAAGTTGTAAATAAAAAGTTTTTTGGTAAAATTAATATTGTTTCCCTAAATAGGTGATATTTACCTGACTTATATATAAACATGTAGTTTATACAGGGTGGACTTGAAATAAATAAGAATCTTTTAGGTGGTGATAGGGTATCGCAAATATAAGCGAAAAAATAAATAGTAATATTAATAGTGCTTTTGAAATCAGTTGTACTCTTCAGTGACTGTTACGTGTGTATTTTGTCTGTTATACGTAATTCATATTTTTAATTTTTAAATACTAAAAAAAATCGGTAATATTTGCGATACCCTACCACCCCCAAAAATATTCTCAGCTATTTCAAGTCCATCCTGTATAATGTATTCTTTAAAATCATAATAATACATTATTAGTTAGTTATATAGATAATATGATAGGTGGAATATTTCAAATGAACTGTTTGTTTCTGGTCGTGAAACCGTAGAACGTATGTAGAGTGATAATACCAAGTTAGGATAGAACAGGTAGAGAAATATTTGGATGGGATGGCATAAATCCAAGATGGTTGTATCAGTAGTATTCTGTTCTAAATAGAAGCCTTCATGGACGCGCGCACTTTCAGAACATATTTACTCTGCACTACTCTATGACGTCATACTTGTGACGTAGATGCAAGCTATAACTACTCTATTTAAATACGTGTTTGTGCTATTTTAATATCGCTTATGTCGTATTTATAATTTTTCATACACGTGTATGACTAAAACTGGGTCATCATAAATCTGAGATTTATTAAACGAATGAAGAAATATATAATAACACCCACACACAAAACGATTAACCCTGAATCGAGTATCTCCTACGTACTGAGAAATCTTTAATTAGAACCATTCACCTTGATATACCGTGGCATATTAATGATAAAAAAAATTATAAGAGATTTTTTTATTATCACTATATATGACCACTAAGATGTATTGATAAAATAATGTATTATTTCTTATTAATACCACAGTTAAATAAAAAATTCACTCCTACTAGGTAAAATTCATTTCATATATCGAAGAGTATACTGGCAAAATGTCAGTCATATATCATAGGTTCGAGATAATGGCGAATTAGTGGAAAAAAAGTCTTATCAGAACTATATATTTATGGTATATATTTGAATAATTTACAATGTGGTATAAGTCAATGACTTCTTTTATCTTTCCAAATATAACACAATTATAAAAAACCTTTTTTTAACTACCAGAACTAACTAACAAATAGAAATTAAAAATGTAAATTTAACTTTTTTTCCGAAATATTGATGATACGATTAAGTGCGTTTTGGCAGTTGATAAAGGAATAAAAAACATATACATGAATCCCTAACTCAAAATCATCAAAATATAATTTAGTTCATTTTAGCAGTATACCCTCGATATGTGGTATCCTGTAAGTGGCAGCTATATTTCCACTAATAACAAAAAAATGTCATATAAATTTCAGCTATATCATACCTCTATATAATTATTTACGATTAAAAAACCACCTTACTTATTGTATAATAGGAGAGTATTTAGCACTATAAGAAAAAGTGTAATACCTATATATTAAAAAAAATACAAAATATTTTTTTTTATTTTATTTATTCAGTAAATCAAATACAAATATATCAAATATCTGAGTACATCTGCTTCTTAATAGCCGAGGTTTGAGACAAAATCCGATGACAAATATTAGGTTGTTATGATTCTTTCGCTTAAGTGGTATACAGTGTTTAAAGTCCTCGAGACAGCCATCGGTCTCTGTGGCTATAAAAGTCGCATTTGTTCCGTTAATAAATACGAATACGGCCGTTATGAGAGACCTGGACCTCCGTTTAAGCCAGGCCTGATTAATGCTGAAACATCTCTCACTGTAATGTAATGTAAAGTGAAAGGAGAGCATCGAACAGCCGAAACTTGAAGCCCGTTTATCAGCCTCCAGCACTCGTTGACAAATTGGTAACATTAAAAAGTTTATCGAAGAGCCTCTGTTGCTTTCTTACACCACGGTGTTTCTTTTAAAGAAAGGTGAAGGTAAAGCATCGTCATTCGTTACGGGCCACTACGTGAAAATGTGTTAAAATATCTCTCTTAACTCCCGCCAAAGGACTGCGTGTATTTTTACTACATTTCCACCCCCTCAACCCATTCGTGAAAAAATGGAGATTGTCTCTTTGTCTTTGTTATCAGGATGAAAATAAATCCTTATCAACTATCACCATCTAAAGGTGTCGTAAACTTTATGACGACCATTACGCCCTCTTAACATTTCACTATATCAGTTTTAATTTTTTGGAATTGAATATCTGGATGGTGAAGGCCGCATTCGGTTTATTGATTGGGGTCATTTCGTTACCGAATAACGTTTGATGAGATTAGTTTCAACGAACCGTAACACTAAAACGAAGTCTTGATGAAGTTGAGTTTTCGAAAACTCACAATTTAAATCCTTCCCTCGGCATTCAGGTAAGGATAACAGAATTAATTATACAGTTGACAAACTTATTGGAAGTATGTATAATATTATGATTTTACAATAAGTAGTTCAACATAAAAGTTTGCATGCATTTGGAAAACTGACATATTTCATTTTGATAATACTGACAGTTATAAATACAGACCAAAAGAAAATAATACAGACCGATATTCTCTCTGTTTCTACAAATAATTATGTTATTAATGTATTTACTTTTAATTTTTAGTTCGATATAACATTGTAATAAATAGCTCAGAAGATAAAGCGCGTGGCTACAAATACTGTGGTCATGGATTAAAATTCCGTTAAGTAAAAATTAAATTAAAATTGATTTGATCAATTATTATGAATAGGAGATCGGGAATAATATTAATAAAATCTCGATCGATCGTCTTGATCCAGGTTTCCGAAGTCGATTGTCGGTAAGAATTTAGTAACAATTGAAATTTGATTGAGCCTTAATAAATTGAATGCAGTTGCTGAGATTAGTATGAATAATATAATTTGACAAAGTTGTTAGGTTTTCATGTTTGCTAGTCATTAAAATGACACACGTTTCAAATGCACACGTTTAATTCCGTTTTGTCACGCACGGATCGTCTACCTTTGCATTTGCATTACACCACCTAACTCATATAAATTTATCCTTTTATTCATATTCTATTCTTTTATTATAAAATGAATATCTAATAAACATAAATTTGCAATGCTAAGCTTAATGATACGTACATATTTATTTTCATAAATGTTGAACATTATTTTTTTCCTTTGTAAGGGTGGGTAAATTGTGGAATCTGAGTTCAATTGGCGTCAATAAACAGGCTGAATTAATAGGGTATCGCAAATATAAGTGAAAAAAATCTTTTTATTATTGATTAAAAATTTAAAATATTACTTACGTATTTAACACAAAAATAATGTGATAGTCAGTAAATACTTCACAGAAAGAGCTGATTCCAATATAGTGGCCCAAACTTGATTTCAAAAGCAATATGGATATTTAAAATTTTTATTTATAATATTTATTTATTTATTTAATAAATATATTAATTTGATATATTTTTTCACCAATTCTTGCGCTACCCTGCCACCCCCTAAAATATTCTCAGATATTTCAAGTCCACCCTGTATATAAAAATTTCCTATTACACATATTTCGCTAAATCTATTTTTTAATATAATACACGATCCAAATGATAAAATAAACATAGTTAATTATAATGTTTTAAAAAACAGTTTGGGGCTCTCTAAAATACTGAATTGTTAATAAAAGAACATGATTTAGGTATAAATCTCTATAAGGTTCCGATATTTAATAATCTGCTTCTTGTTAAAAAAAATGCATTGTTTTACACGTATTGTATTTAGGTATGTACATTCTAAAACGTCTTGAACGTTTTATTATATATTTGGTATCGATTTCAAGCAGATCGGATTGTGTTTCACTGAAGCCGAAATGAGAATTTCCAGGCACCACCGATGCAATTTCAGGTTACTTAAATACTATTATTTCCATAAATAAATATTCGCAGAATTCCGATGTGCTTTTTCACGTTTTATATGTTGGTTCAAGTGAAGCATTAATTGCCGGATTTCAAACATCACAACTCATTCGTTTATTTGTTCACACGTCCCTTTTTTGTTTGGCATAGGACGAAAATCCTGCGGAAAAATACGCCTCTGGCTCTGTCACACTGATTACATCTCTCCATATAAGTCTAAAAATAACAATGATAATTTTATTCTTTCAAAGATAGCGTTGGGTGAAATTGTGTTAATCTGAGGAGGGTTGCGCAGGGAAATTAACAACGGGGAAGCATATGTCAGATGATATTTCTCTCTGCAAACACAGTTTAGTTAGTAGGTATCCGATACAAACGGGTCTTCCCCATCTTAGTCTTCTATTCTGATCGATAACATCGAATTAGACACACTAGTAAATGTAATCATGTCTCCTCACATCCGCTTCATTGAAGTTCTCTATCCGCCCCAAAGCACTTCTCAATTTATTTCTAATCATTGTCCTGCTTTTGCTTAACGGATATTATCGGAAGTAATAAGAGATTCATTCAATACATCCCCATGATTTTACTACTAAAATGACAATCATAAATCACACGAGAAAATGTGTATGGAAATACATTTGAGTGGTTCATCTTGTTCGTCTTCTCGTTAAGTTTGAGATGTGATGTTAATAGCGTTGTTCGTAATATAATAATTTTCTCCCATTTGTCGCGTGAACACACAAGTGCGAAATGTTCATTTAATCAAATTTGATGCGTGACATATAATTTCGGCGTTGAAATCGAGCGAAATGCAAGCAATTAGTGGCTAGATTAATAATGCTTTGGCTTATAACAAACTATTGTATAATATTCTTAGTCATAGATAACACAGACGTTCAAATCATCCAAAAAGAAATACACTACGCTTTTGGTCAAGGATTTCCACATTGTTAAAGCTACATTTGGCCATCTGCAGAAGAATTGTTGATAAGATAGTATGGATGATTTGATGTATTATTAAAAGGTTCGTTAGTATTAGGTTATTTATCAAGTTGAGCGTGTAGTTGTAGCGCACATGCTCTCTTGACTAGTTGTTTACAATTAATGAGCGCATGTTGTATGAAGCTGCACAATTTCACCACATCTCCTCTATACATGTTACGAATTGCTTACTATAAATTATATGAGCACTTCTGTTGCATGCTTCATTTCACTATTCTTCATGAATCACAACTGTGAACATGTATGCTTCCATCCAAAAGTTTTAAACATCTTGTTACAATAACATATAAAATTGGACCCGATAATAAATCGCTTCGGTAGGTTTTTACGAGTTATTTTTGTTATTACGATTTTCGATATACTATCTGTACTAGTTGACGAACATGGTGATCAGAATATACCATTTTGTATATACTTTTAATGAAGGAGGAAATCAGAGTTGGCCTCACGCTATTTGACATTTTTTTCTCAGTGACAATGGCTAATGAAACAATTAACAACAGGATTAGGTAAACCATGCATCATGATTTCAATAACTAATGCCTTAGTTAAATACTCACAGATTATTGTGATTTGCGACGCATAAGTTGTACCTACTTAATTATTTAATATTTATTATCAACGTAACAGCTCTGGGGATTAGAAGCGTGGCTACAAATGCTGTAGTTATGGATTCAAATCTCGCTCAAGTAATTTTTTTAAAATTGATTTGATCGGTTATTACGACTTGGGGATTGGGAATCATATTAATAAAATCACAATGGATCGTCTTGTTCCATATTTACTCTGATTTCCTGGATTGTAAGGCCAATACTAAGGTGATTATTAGTCGGGTAGAGCCGCTCTGTTGGCCTGTATAACTAGTAATATTTATGATCACCGTTAATGTTGTGTTTAAAAAAAACTAAAGCTCCTCGGGGCGTAAATAAATAAAGTAGAAACATGTTTTTCCACACGAACAATTTCTTTGTAGGAAATACTTCAGGATACCGTATTTATAAAGTATATTTATATGATATCTACAGCATCGCGATATATAAGATTCCAATGAAATAAATTTTCGAATTAAAATTGCAGAAGATTGGAAAAAAAAACAACATGACTTTTGTTGAGCTTGTTAAAGTTATCCCTCTGATTAATACATCTTCGGGTAACTATAGGGTTTTCTGTAACCTAATTCCTATGTTCTGTATATTATTGGAAATGTGAAACTACTACTTTGTATCAATTTCCCAAAAGGCTTTAATTCTACATTTTTGGTAATAATGTCACGACGTGCATGCTTTTTACGGTGAATGTACAAAAATATACAACTGTGATTTATTTTAGACTAGACAAATGTGGTAATAATATAATACTATTTTATAGAGTGGATACTCGTTACAGTGTCTTGTACTAAGAGAGCACCGCCATACGTCTAAATTAAGATTAATGAAAATTGTTACGAAGCTTGTACTACAAACTACATACACGGTCATTTTATTAAAAAAAATAAAACGTTTGGAATTAATGATGCTATTTGTTATTGGAAGTGGGTATTGTACAATAATGTATGATTTGAAAATTCAAATGAGTTTAACGGTGAGAAGATATATAGCGAGGGATATTTGGGAAGTTCCAGGAGCGCTCCAGGGAAATATGACATGGTGCACAGTGGTGTGTATAACAAAATACAAGGACAATAATAGCGGACGGGCGAGAAATATTCGAGAGGCAACAGATAAAAAGTACTACGAACCAACACTTTGTTTATTTCTCATCGTCTATACTGCTTTCGAGTGTGAATGCAGCACCGCCAATTTTTATAAATCGAGTCGTTTTTATGAAATTGCGAGAACGTAATATTACTATTGACTTATTGCTAATGTAAGTCTATCTGTGCCAAGTTGATGCATTTATATTTATTTTAATAATAAATTTTATATTAAACTTAGATATGAAACAAGGTTAAACATTATCTTTATTATTTTCTTCTCGCATCACTTTTCCATTATTTCTCACATATTATATCATCGTATATATTTTATTTTATCGATGAGGACTGCGTTATTAGATATCGTCCTGTATTGCTTCTTTGATATTCCAGTCTGATATGTATTATTCGTTTTTATATATTGTATTTGAAATAAATATTAAATTATTGTTTTAAAATTATATTTTATAAAAATCCCAAAATTTTATCTTTAAAGATTGTTTTGGTCATGGTAGACCAAGTATGAATAATTTCCGCCTTGTATAAAATAACTTCCCAATCGTATTATGAGTATTAAATATGTTACAAGGAAAGGAAATGATTATTACAGTTCGAATTTTCATTTTAATTTGTGTAATCCCTGTTTATTTTATTAATAGAATAAAAATAAAATAATAATTCCGTTGAACGTATAATTTTGCGTCGTATACTGTTCGCATCATTTTTCAATTCTGCATATTAAATTATAATATTTTATAATAATTTATGAAAAATCATAACATCATAACTCAATCTTTGATAAGGGGAATTCATCCTTTGTTTTTTTTTGGTATCGCGTTTAGTAAATCTTGCACAAACGGAAAATTTCTTATATGATCTTAGCGCAGCGGGGGCTATTGTTTCCTTTGTTCTGATTCTAAGAAAAGGTCTTCCGGACCCACATATAGCAATGATATTGATAATAAAATATAGTTTGTGGTGAATTTTATAGAAATTTGATATTTTCTATTTATGTATCTATATGCTCTAAGTAGAAAGCACAAACAGTGTGGTACGTAGAAGATAATGTTCTTGGTGGTCGTTGTAGTGGCTGATAACCTGTTGTAATACAATATCCGTTTGAACACAATAGCATCCCTGTTACAATAATATCATACACGAATAGTTTGCTGGGGACAGGTGTTATATTGACCGGTGTTGTGGCATTCTCTTCATATCCTCGGTAAATCACCTAGCTAACGATACATCAGATATGTAGAAGGCAGAAGTCATCATCAAAATAATTATTATATTCAAAGACCAGATAAAATAAACAATCAATGTATAAGATATGATAAGAGTCTTTACATCGCTCAAGTATAAGAAACTCTGGAATTTCAATCCAAACTTAAATAAAAAACCTCCTCCATACCAAAAATGCCTTTATACAATATTTATACACACTGCTTAAAAGTTCATCTAGTATGTTTCAATAGAAATTTGTTTATTCTGTTCATATTTAATTGAAATTAGTCAAAAGTTGTCTAATTTATTAAAACGTTGTTCTACCATAATATATTAAGTTGTCTTACTTTCAAAGGGCTCGAAGTTCTAACTGCATTTAGAAAGCTTGAAGTTTAGGATTCCGATGAAATTGTACACGTAATATTTCAGTAATCTAATTTGAAATTAGCGCAATTTATTGTTGAATTAATTAGAATATGAGATAGTTTAGTTTTTATGTGTATTAAATATAAATTATTTATAAATTACATACAAAGTTTTTACGGTCCTCAAAGCAACGGCATTAATTTTGTATTAATAACAGTGATTTATTAAGATAGAAATATGAAATATGATTTTTACATTTTTTAATAATCAATTTAACACTGTATAGAGATTTTTTGTATAAATGAATGGAAATGAAAATATAAACTTTTTGAAATATATCTATTGTATACAACGATACAAAGTGTTATTGTTCAAAACGTCTCATGAATAGCTTGTAATAAATTGGCCGCTTTTATGCAACTGGCGACTTTTAAACCCACACCCTCTTCTTAGAATTCGCTGTCAAAAATGTAAAACAATAATAAAGCGTTAATTCATAATGGGGATAAAAATAATCGAAGTGACACACGTTTCATATAAAATTGGTGATGTGTAAATGAATAAAAACGAACACCTTTCTTCAGGCGCAAAGTCTTTGACGCCTGAAGCGGGATTCAATTGTGTGGAAACGTGACGGCATTGCTCAACCTCAAATTTTAATGGTTTCCTATCGAACGGGGAACAGAAACAAACAATAACAGATAAAGAGATGCCATAAATAAAAGACGAGCGTTGCGGGAGGGAGTGGGCGCTGAAAAAATGAGAGAATATAATATTAAAACGATTTTATATAATGACGATGAGGCAGTTCAGGTTCAGGGGGTGGCGTCCAAAGAGGGTGTATTTTATATATATGTAAGTAGAAGGGCAGGTGATAAATCATTATGTGGTATAGAGACTGTGTGAGGTGGTGGTGGTGGCTAACGGAAACCATAAAGGAGAATACAAATAAAAAGCAAAAATATGTTTTAGCATCTTTCATATTTATAAGCTAAGATACATGTTTACCTTTACATACCGAGCATTGCGCTACGAGATAATTTCATATCATCAATTAACTTATCATACCTTCTATAGAATAACCAATAGTTATGCAAAACTATAATTTAGGTTTACATATTATAAAAGGTATTATAAAAACATCAAACTCATACGCTTTCAATTAGATTAGGTATAATATTCCATACTTTTTTTAACGAAACATATTTTTTTTTATAAAATAAACAAGTATGTTCTCCATTATGCCGAATACATTGAAATTGCTGTATATTTGTTAATCATTTGTGCGCCCCTTATATTTCAAAGATCTTTATTATTACTTATAATATGTACAAAAACACAGATTGTAGTACTCGTAATATGAATAAATTAATATGGTTCATGGAACTTATCAATAATCATAAATGATATTATTTAAATATTGAATAATTTCAACACTTTTAAATATTATAATACATCAATCAATACATAATTAATTTGTGATCAATAATAATTATTTTAAAGAGGAATAGCTTACTATTTGTCAGATAAAAGGTCGTTGGTATAAAGTATTATTGTTATTAAAAAAAACCACCTGGGTTTATATATTATGCATCTGAATAATCAGAGTTAATCGATTGGTCAGTAAGCCTAAGCTAATAATGTTTTCCACAAATTAATTAACGATAAAAAAAGGTTAAATTATGCATTTATGGACAACTCTAATCTTTTTCGTGTGAATAATTTTGGCAACTAAATAAAATAGCGTATGTATTTTGCACATCAAGTTTTGGTACACGAAGAAACCAAATAAATAAAAGCCTGTCGTTTCTTTTTCCCTGGTATACATTACGATAGCAAAGCGGAATGCAAAACTTCATAATACATAATTAAATAAGCTCACGTGTTTCCTGCAATGCACTTGCACACTAGACTGTCAAATTTCCCCAAAGTTTGTACATCCTTTGGTGCAGTCATGTCTCCATACAAAGATACAAGACTCACTATTCTGCATTTTTCATATGAGCATTCATATTCCATGGAGATACTTACGATGAGTGCAACTACGCCTTCTAACATATTACCACTATCATAGAACATTTAGATGGGTTACACTTATTTGTTTCCTTTCCTAGTTGTCGTTAGTTACTGTTGAGATAAATGCTATTAAAATTTATCTAAGCTCATATATCACGCGTAATGCATAATCAATTGATTGAGATTACAGTATTTCATACAAAATAATGTCTAATGGCTTCCTGGAGGAGGATGTACAAGACTTTTGGCCTCGTGGATAAGAACTAACCCCCCGTCCAACCTAAATTAAGGGAGGTGATTGAGAAGTATTTTGGGGTGGTGAATGGTGTTGGGCCCAAGCAAATATGTAATTAAAAGTTTAGACGCAGATGAAAACTTGTAAACCAATCACTGGTATATGTTGTGCCATGATTTCACACAGGACATTTTATAAAAAATATGGTGCAGTTTACAGGAGAAAACGTATCAAAATTTGTTCTGTACTTAAGTGATTCGATGATTTGTTAATTTAAGTTTGGAGAAAGTTTTTTTTTTGGGGGAATTCCTAATTCGAGCAGGGTGTGAAAAAAAGCCGATGAGGGACAACTTCTTGATTAACTTTTCTAGAAAAAATATGAATATTTTGTTGAAAAAGAAAAACTTTATGAGATTACTTAATATGTAACGGCGAATATTATTATTTACTCATAATTAATTGGGCATTTGTAATATTTCCCAGAAATATTCACCTGGTTTTAAATTGGGTTTTATAATAATTTTGTAATTTAGTATTAGTTATGATTTTGGAAATTCCACGAAGCTTTTACATCATACGATTTTAAAATATTTTGATGATTAATTAAATTCGCCGTACTTGATCATACGATCGTTGAACGTGTTATTCTTCGGGGAATTGGAAGATTTTAATTTGTTCATTAGATTAGTATTTAATTGAGTGGAAATAGAGTCAAAACAGAAATTCTCGGGACCCAAAGTTAATCGGATTCCATTGGTCATTTCCGAAAGGCTTGGTTACCTTTTGGTAAGCATCAGTCAGTCTGTTCTAGTAAGTTAATATTATGACTATTGGATCTTCCATGTCTAATGGCAAACAACTGGAACGATAATTCATTTTGCACATACCCAAAGATCACTCACCAGTGATTTTAAATCTAATTCGCATTAATTTTTACTTCAACTCAACAATCGTTCAAATTACTGAATATAAAATACTAAATATCGAGATATGATTGCGTTATTGTAAGTGGTAAAATAAGATATGAAAGGAGAATATAACAATATACATCTGTAGTGGCAATATGTTTGAAAGGTTTCAACCCCAGTTCGAAATACACTTAAAGTAAGTGAGAACAAAAAGATTATACATATAGTGATAACATAAAAAATCCGTCGGTTTTCGGGAATTGTAGTGCATGAAGGTTGATGATCGCATTTGTCAGAGAGAATCCCACTTGATCCCACGGGGCTTGGCAAAGAAAGCAAGTCACCTCTCGCGGAACCTCCAATATGATTAATCATCCCTTATTATTTTCACTCGCTTCTCTCGTCCTCGCTTTGTTTTCTTTTTTAATTTCCTTTGAAAAATTAAAAAAAAATCTTGTAGCCTCGCTCGTTTGTCTTGTTTGCGTCTATTATATTCATTTTAGTTAAAATCACCCATTACTTTCCGAACATCGTAAGCTTGTAGACTTAAAATTATTTGACTAAGGAATTGATCCAAAAATACACGAACAACTGATGAATAAGCTTTCTTAATATTTACTCATCAGATCTCTTATTTACTTATAATTAAATTAGTAAAATATTATTTTACAGCCTCTTTGGCATTGGCGCTGTATACAAATTTCGTTTCAAATTATTTAATTATTAAGTAAAAGAAGAGCGTCACGGATTCGTGTATGAAGACTCTCGATTTTGATTCAAACAAAAAAGGTCTCCATTGTAGTCACTGGTAGATCTACTTGATCTGAAGGACTCATTCCTGTGTGGTGGCCTGGGAAACCACCTCTATTATATTCTCCCGTAAAGGCCAAGGTGGTATGGCCAACCCCTATAAAGGGACTCCCGTCAATATGGAAGGCGTTACGGTAAATAAAATAATAAAAATAGGACTCCAGAATACTCGGCGTTAACTACTACTCAACAAAGCGGCTTAAATTTAACCAGCGTAAAAGGATGACTATTTTTTAAAAGTATAGTTTTGGGTTAGAATCCTTTTCGAATCGTATCAAATGAATTTAATCAATTATTGGGATAACATAGTAAAATCAAATAAATAGTCATAGTTGAGAAGAAAAGCAACACATTTCAAATATTGATGCTATAATTGTAATATTATTTAAGCTTCATACTACCAGGCTTATTTCTTAGAAATTAATCTCAAATCCTCTAGTGTTTTAAGTCGTTTGGAAAAAGTTTTCCGACTCTCAAATAAGAGTTCAGTGGATAAGTTAAGTAAGAAAGTGACTTTTCACAAGATCTTAAGTATCTCAACGACGGATAATTTGCATAATGTTACCATTTTTAACAGATTAGTCTGGCACCTACCAACAATAATGCATAATCACAATTTAGAATACCATCTTCATTTGTAGATATATTATTTTTGTGAGAACGAAGGATATGATAAAATATTTGTGACATGTTACAATAGTGTTACAAGTGTATTTTACAATTCATGCAGGAAGTTTTCGTTACGTGCTTTTAGAATTCTTACCGCATTGTTTTCAAAGAACCAACTCTTTTTAAAGTATCTTTCACACGTGCATATATTACAGAAGTTGACAAAGTCTGCTTTACTTGTTAGAATAATATTTTATATCAAGCACACATGCCTTATATTAATCAATTTTTATGTATGGATATGTATTTTGTGAAAACTTTAAAAATAAAACACTTAATTGTTTTGTATTTTAAAATGTGTACACTCCGTGGGATTTGTTTACACACGTGATAAATAATGTTCAATTTATTGAAGATAGTTTTCTTTCGAAATAATGTGACTGAAAGCCTGCAAAATGTGTATTTACACGATTGAATAAACAATCTTAAATCGATTTTATATCACAAGTGTAATAGGTTGAAAATTGACAGGCAAACGAAAAGACAGCTGTCCATAATTATGTAAGCATGCACATTTGGACACGTTGAAAATTTATGCAGAAGGAAAGACAGCCTCCCACAACTATGTTAATGTGTTAAATATAACCTTCAATACAACATAGTTCATTTTAAATACATTTTGCTGTTATGAAAAATATAATAATTGTATTCAAATGAATTCAAATTTTGCGAAGTAGGATTCTAGAATATAGTGGATATTTATGAACACATATAACTCATAATATGAAGCTCAATATGACTGGACATTCCCATTGTTGTTTACATTATGAAAATATACAAACATGATATCGTGTACTTGTTTCTATTGATGGCAAACATTAAAATGGATATGTCCGTGAAACAATCACTGCTTTTATTGAATTGATTAATGATTTTTTTAAATATTTGAACAATTATTATTTGAAGAAATTTAAACAGTAACTACTGAGTAATTCAGAGAAACAGTTGATTCCAAGATGGTGGCCAAAAATCAATTCCAAAAACACTATTAATATTATTATTTACTTGCATATAGACGCTCCTAAGAGCTTTTTCAAAATTTTTAATTAATAAATTTAAAAAAAAATCAATTATTCTAACGATACTCTGTATATATTAACATTTACTTTGAGTTAGTTTACAAAAAATATTTTTTTATTGATACGTCAATTAATTAAGATAATTATTTGTGTTTTTTTAATTAAAATGTCTTGAAAAAATGATTTTTTTATTGTTATTTTTTAAATTGACTAGATGGAAATATTGTTTTAAGGGCATATTTATTACGACGTACCATTTATACGTAAATGGGAAGCAACATAAAATATTTTTTCCACAAGAAAAAAGTCAGGAAAGAAAACTCATTAAAAGTTGTTGTATTTTTTTATTTAAAAAGTCGATCGGCCGTGCCGGGAGAGAAGTTTGAAAGCGAACGCGGTCAGTCGGCGAGTGTGGGCGATGGATATGTGTCACAAGGTGAAGAAGAAGAAGAAGCCTGAAGATGAGGATTGGTGGTAAACAAATGCATAGCGGGAGAGTGTGAGTGGGGCGCAGGCGCTGGCTGTAAAGACAGGGCGGGGGTGCGCGCCCCTTATCCCGGCAGTGAGCGCGAGGCACCCGCCCCAGCTGGCCGCGCGCCGCCTAACTTTGCGCCCTCAGCACGCACGCGTACATCGCTCAAGTGTCTGCCACCCCTGACCACCCCTCGGGATGTGACGTAGAGTGCCTCCACTCCCACTCCCACCTTCGTCCCCTGCTTTTGCTTGCTCGTGGTGACAGGTCGGCAGAGGTGTGTGCCATGGTGGCGGGCCTCCGCCAGCCCCGGGGACACGCACGCATGGGTCAAGTGAGTACTGATGATCATCATCATCATCACCACATCATCGTCATTTCCCAAGGATTATCATGTGATCAACAGTTTGTGAAATTGTAAACGTGTGCATTATTGCAGTGTTGACGAAAGATCATCGATGATTTTATAAATAAATAAATATCGTGACGCCTTCCCTATTGACGAGAGTCTTTTTAAGGGGTTAGCCAGGCCACCGTAGCCTTTACAAGAGTATACAGTAGAGGACGATTACACATGACTTGAAGAAACTGGCCCTAATATTATTCGCGAGTGTCTGTGAACGGCATGATATACTCATTTAAATGTTTTCTCAATTTAAATCTACGAATTTAAAAAAGTATCTTATAACGTAAAATGGATTTATTTTCAATTAGGCGGATTTTGGTTAAAAATTAAACCTATTTATCTTGCCATTGGATGTAAAATATCATATCAAAAGACTTTTATTAAAATTAAATAATAATTGTCGTGGCGTCTTCCCTATTGTTGTCCTTTGGAAGGGTTTAACCAGGCCACCGTAGCTTTTAGGGAGTATATAGTAGAGGTGGTTTCCCAGGCCACCACACAGCAATCAGTCCTTCAGATCTAGTAGATAGTCACTTGGTAGACCAAGTGACTCCAGTGGATACCGTTTTCGAACCCGGGAATCTTTACTCACGAATCTGTTACTATTGGGCCACAAGGCGGCTCAATCGATGATTTTTTATCAGCTTATACAATCGAAACATTCATACAATCGAAATATTCATAAATAATATATAATGTTTGAATTACGTAATCAAAGGGACTAAGTTGAAATTTTATTAAAGCATTACGGACGATGCTTTCATCGAGGTCATGTGTACCATTTTGAATTGGTAGTTGAGAGTAGTTCTTATGTAACTAGAGTGATAGTGCAATTTGTGTCTCCGCACTGATTCAACATAAAAATTACGACCGCGAACTTTGTAAAGTGGAAAGATAAACCCCGCATTGAGTGAGATTGCTATAAGTTAGCTTTTAACTTCCGCATTAGTATTTCACTCTCACAAAAGATTTATATCTACAGAAATTTCAAATTTTATAAATTGCCCTAACTTTCTATCTAAATATATGTCAAATCTAATGTATTTTCATTTACAACTTGTACTTGCAGCGAAGACTTTGTAATTAACTCGATGATTGAGCTTTTGGTAGAATAATAACATATAAACTGTTAAATTTTTATAGTAGCAAATCTATCAAAATGCCTCTAAATAGACACATAATAGTTATTTATGCGTATATCTACACCCGTGAAGGCTTTTAAAAAATATATAAAATAACTATTACAAGGAGTTCTTATGTATTTAATGAGAGGAATATATAAATGTAGATATTTTTTGGATGATAACGACTAACAAAAACAAGTCTCTTTAGATTTTTTAATTATTTATCTACTTTTTTCAGATAATCTGATAGAATTAAACTAACATCAATGACCTACGGCCAAACTTTTTAAAATATCAAATTTAACTAATGGTTTAGTTCAAAGTGGTTGAATATTTTGAATTTTTTAGGGAAAGTACATAGTATATTGTGGGTGGTATATAAAGGTTTTGTGGGGAGATGAGGCAACACTGGTAACAATCGGTTGGCGTTTATTATACGACAGGAACATGACTTTTTTCTTTGAACGAAATCGTGAATAAGTCATGGGAGGAGCCACCCCACGTAGACACGGGGCTAGGATAAAAAGCCTGAATAGTGCAATAATAATAATGTCAATGGGGATGGGGCTAAGGGGATGCAACACACTATCATATTGTATAATAACCAGTACAGCCTTACAAGTCAGTGGCAAGTATTTTGAGAAGTCTTAAAATTTTTAGAGATAATTATCTATTTTAACTTTCATACAAAAAAGAGGGAGAGGATATTCTGTTGGTACGTATGCAACATGATCATTCGTTAGTATTCATTGTGGTAGAATAATATTTATTCTCTGTGTATTTTGCATTGTTTTATTGATTTAATCAACCAACCAATTATGTCGAAATTATTTGAATTGATATGAATATAGTACAATAGTATTGAAAGCATTGTTGTATTGTATATTCGAGAGTAATGTGGCCAAATCAATCAAGGTTGGCGTATGAGCAATAAGGCAAATTGCTTTCACCCAGTAATCTCTTAAGCGAGTAGCTTGGCTCAGGTTCTATAGTTTCTATACTATCCCAATAAATCGACATGATATATTATATCATTTATTATTTAATACTATTCCAAGAAATAAATCCCCAGGTCTGACGGAATATCACTATTTTAAATTAAATGGAATTTCATTTAATATATATATATATATATTTATTAAATGAAATTCCATTTAATTTAAAAATAAAGTATTTGAGTAAAATAATTCAAATTGTGAAATTGCTTTATACATCTCTGCACTATTTTATTTAATTATTTGTCGTCATTGATAATTTTATTTTACACACAAAATTGTGTTAATGAAGATAAATGACTTTTAAGTTATGTGAAATTAAAATCGCAGTGGTGTCCACTGAGAACTTACATATGCATAATACAAGTGGATACTTTACATTTATATTTACAAATTGAATTAATATATAATATATATATATATTTAAATATATATATATATATATATATATATATATATATATATATATATATATATATTATATATATATATATTTCACTCTATTTTCACCCAAACATAATAAACAATGCGTGCTACTTAAAAATGCGATATTAATTATCCTGAATAATTTTGAATATGTGAATTTATTTAATTTGTAAAACAATGATGTAGAAAATGTTATTCACATAGATGTGCCGAATTGAACGAAAATTAAATTATTTACTTTTTCCGCATATGAATTCGTAACAAAATATTTACTTTCCAATAATTGTGATGAAATGATCAATTAATGCCCACCGCTGTAAAATATTCTGTACTATTTTATTCCGTTCTTTCATAATTTATTTTTCGTTCAATTCGGCACATTTATGGTCATCCAGAATACTACGCAACCGATAAAGCTCTTAATTTTGAAAGTTTTAATACAAAACATCGTAAATTTGTATATTTATAATTAAAAAATATAATGCTTAAAACTAAATAACAGATTTATTAGGTAAAACTAAAATTGAGTCGGGTGAATTATTTCAAAGTTCTTTAATTTTCTATTGATATCAATTTTGGAAGTTGATATGATATGACTTATAATCGGGTTAGTCGGGAAGTTTTTCATTTTAGTGTAATGTCTATAACTCAAATATGCGACATTGGTTTGATAAGTTTTAACTTTATGTCCTCGTGGACTTCTTTGAGATTGTATATTTATACAAGCTTTGAAATAAACAGGGTTAGTTTAACGTCCAGATCGATTAATAAATAATATAATATTCTTCCTTAACTATTCTCTAATCTTTAAAACATAAACAAAACGAATTTATCTATTAGAATTTATGAAATAATTCACAGTGTGGCTTAGTTGATGTTTATTACTGTATAATTTGTTGTGAGAAAAACAAAAGAATTATTTTTATGGATTTGTGAATTGTATTTACCAATTATCTCCCTCTAATTGAATCATTAGTATACTTGTAATTTTTTTAATGTATTGGAAGGTATTGTCAGATTTCGGACACTGTGTGTACAGTAATAATAGAAGCTGTAACATTGCGATATGGCATTAAAGTGTTCATAGTCTGAATAAGGTCACGCCAAGCCAAAGGCACGTTCCTATTAATGTTTAATTAATTTCATCCCTTTGTTACGTTTGAAACGCATGTGCTCCCTCAGGCATTGTTTAAACACGCCTGTTGTGTTTTGGCACTGATAACTTGGACAAAATCGTTTCACTGCACTACATTGTCTAACCAGACTTTTAATTAATTATATTAAATAAATAGGTTTTATAAATGTAAAAATGTTTTCAAATACGCTGTTGATATGTGGTTATATGAAGAGAATAGTGAATAGTGTCCCGAGGCTTATGTGTTTTAATTAATTTTGTGTAATTAACACGTAATGTTTTGATTCTCGCACAACCATTTTGTATGTACACATGGCGGTCTTATTATTTAACCCGTTTTCATTTATCTCTATTTAAACTCATAGTATAATGTGTTATACGTGTTTGATTAGAATAATATGGCTTGTTTGTAGTAGGAAAATCCCAACTAATCAAGCTGGCGGGTGTCGGGGTGAATAGAATATAGAGGGCCTATTGGCAATTAAGCAGGACATGAAAATCAACGCAAACGATTTGATTAAGAGACAATAAAAGCTCGTCTGGGCTTTTCTTGTACGTCATGTCATAATTGCGGGTTGGTTGTAAAATAAGTCGCGCGACGAGCTTTTATGGAACCAACGCCTATTTTGTGCGTCTTGAGGGAAATTCTCCGGCAACGCAATAAAAACCACAATAAACCACTACTAACTTTTTATGTTTCTATTTTTTTCACCCTGTCCACAAACAAACTTTTGAATATCTCCCCGGTTGATGAGTTAATAAAGTAGCAAATTGTTTTATATTCTGAACCCCCGTCGTGTATGTGTGTATTTAAATTAAAGGGCGGCATATATTTCGGGGTCGTAAAAATGCGTAATAGCGACCACATTCGGGGCAACAATGCATCCCTTACAAGACCCACCTAGTATTATCTAACATTATAAGGCCAAAGGACCATTTTAATAAATCCCAAAAAAATCCTTTTTGTGAACTCATAATCCTTTGATAACATATTACATAAAAATCATATTAATAATGATACTTTACGAATTATGTCTTATAACTTTTAGTAATTCTATTGTTTATGTTCTGGATTAATAGTATGGGATCGTCCATATGAAGTTGAAAAGGAAGGGAGGTTTTACGAGTGGCCGTATAAAATAATTGATCGTACGGACAACAAACGTGTTGGTTGTGACCACGTGACCTGCTCGTTATCGGCAACGTTAACCTCTCAAACAAACATTACTCCTTGTCCTGATTGTATTTATCATATGATTTACAAAGACAAGCCAGTTGCACCTCACAGATATTAAGCATGTCATATTATAATAAGATCATAAATATTGTATCATTGATCAACCCAAGGCCGTCTCGAGTATACAGGCCAGAATGCTACCGAATAGCTGTGGACGGTAGTCGTTCGAAAGGCGCTCATTGTATTGGAATTGGGCTAAATTATACCCTTTTAACCATTACACTACGATCTTCATGGGAAAAAATATAACCTAGTCTTATAAATCCTCTCTACACAATCATTACATTTTATACCCATAACTATAATATTTATATTCAATTAATACGGCCAAAATATCTAATAAAACTCAATTTACGCAGTCAACATATTTCATCAATAAAATGATATATTGTTTCTACATCAAGAAATTATTATAATTTGTACAAAAAAACATTAGATAAATTATATAATAAAAAAATCATACAAATTTAAATATGATAGTTATGCATGTAAATATGTAATGATAGTGTAGAGTAGGTATATGGAAATAGGTGATATTTTTTTCATGAAGATTGTAGTTCAAATATATTGTATATTAGAGTGGTGTAATGCTTGAAATGTATATATCGCCTGATTTCCATACTTCGCGTACTGTATCTGTGACCACGCCGCTGACATCACAGGTTGGAACCTGGAGGCCCGTATAAACAACTTTCAGTAGCCCCGATCAACCCCAAGTACGTCTATTTTTATGGTTATTAATAACATTAGTCATATAATAGGGACTGGCAAATTGATTTTTTTCTAAAAAAATATTCAATAGCTTATTTTTTACCTAATATTTTCCTCTCTTGTATTTCGACATGTAAAGTTTCGCAGACGGTGGCAAGGCACGCTATTTCACCGGCACGACCGATATCGTCTAATCAGATTAATAAGGCTTTGCCCGAACTCGACGACGACAGACGTCCAATTATCCCATTATTATTTTTAATACGAACAGAGCCGGGAAAAGGCGATCGTTGCGTTTCATTTCAGACCCGGTTATATAAATTGGTGATTTACCTAATTTTCTCAAAATATGCAATATTCTATCTTCCAACACATAGGCTAAAAATTACTTTTCTATGGAATTGATCCATGTATAATTATTAACCAACCGGTGAACACGCTTTTGAAGACTTCATTCATATAAAATATATTAAAAGTTTTTGAATGAAAAACCTTTTATACCGCCCTTTTTTGCATTCGTATGCACAACAATAAATAAGCAAAAGCAATCTTTTTAGAGATATATTTATCTTTGTGTTTAACAAAAGATTTCTTCTACAAAATCTCATATTTAATATATACTGATATTTTGATCAGTGAGTTTATAGTATTGCAAAAATATTTAATTAATAATTAACTTATTTCACATTAAATAAAGAGCGCTGTTATTTCTTTCATTAATCCGAAAGAAAAATTTGCTATTTTTATTCATAATTTAAATAAAGAAATCCAACTCAACTCCCTAAAAACGGCCTCGCCTTAAAATATTCTGACTGATTAAAAATCCACCCTGAAAATTTAGTATTTATCGTACTTGTACTGTAGACAATGATCCTGACAGATACTGAAACTTGTATTTAACATTCAAAAAGTTGATAGAAGTGTTTGGTGAGACTTTTCCGACGGGACTTTTGCGAAATGTTTTAGTGTGAAGAAGATTTGGGGGTGAATTGACTTATGTATAAGTTAGATTAAACAAGTCATCCGTTGGAAACTGGTCGAGTGAAACTTTGATTTTATAAGGGCGAGATAGGGGGTTCGAGGGTGAAAGGAATAGAGGTGGCAATGCAGGAATGGTCAGTGGTGGTAAGATAACGGTCGAGTTGTTACGGCAGCCGTTGCCCGAGGCATGGTATACGGTTCAATGCTTCGTTCCTGTCTCTTCGTGTGTGAATTTCAGACAACCTACTTCCTAATCCCCGTTCTGCTACTAATACTACAAACACCATATTACATCTATCTCAGACACACGATTGTATCCGCTTAATGACACATGCTGGAGCTTGGACGGTTTCTCCATTTACAGACGTCTATGACCAACCCTTGTCTTTACACTAAACAGTTAATCGACATTGAAAACTGTGCTAACCGTACCGTATGCCCCATGTAATTGTATTTCTATCATAAATAACACTTCATTTTTATACTTAAAACAAAAATAAAAACGGAAATTTGTAGAATGTGTTATCAAAACATGCCTGAGCCGCCTATACAGTGGTTAGTGTCACGAATTCGTGAGTGAGACTCTCGAGTTCGATCTACGGCACCGTCATAAATGGTGTCACTTGGTAGATCTACTAGATCTGTAGGACTTATTGCTGGTGGGTGGCCTGGGAAACCATCTTTACTATATTCTCTCGTAAAGTTCAAGGCGGCGTGGCCAACCTTACAAGGGATCAAACCAATATGGAAGGCGTCACGTTATTTATTTATTTATTTCTAAGCTATCCAGTTGTCCTAGTAGTAATAATAGAGAATATCCTTATAAGTTATCACTGAATTACTACTATTAAGTGTATCAGTGAATTTGAATCTGACAATTGTTAATAATAAGGAAGGCGTCATGGTATAAAAAAATACATTGTAAAATTCTATAATTGTGTGGTTAGTTTCCTTTCTAAGGTCAAATGCAGATCTGTTTTCTGATTCTTGGTTATTAGTATTATCAATATAGTATTATGTATATTTAATATGTATATTTAAACGAGGCCGGTCATATTAAAAAAATATATCCGTATATACATACGACTCTTGACTAACATGATGTATAAACTTCACAGTGCGCTTCATTATCAGATTCTGAAATTATATACCAATTTGAATAATAATTTACGAATATTACAATTGTTTGATAGTGGATGTAACGAAGTTTTGAGGTGGGACAAACTAGATGCCAACGCCCTTGTCGATCGTTTCCCTCAGCGGGGAAGAGAAGGAGGCCAAAGAGAGTTGGTGGTTGAAATGCATTCTTGATATTGTCACTTTACATGGTGGTCTGTTTTCCAGTCACGTTCACCTCCTGCTATCAGGACCCGGAGACACCACCTTCATCCAACATGGATCGATTTTGCCGAGCTTGATTTTCAATATCGTGGCCGACGTTATGTAGATTTTAGAGCCTCTCTTTGCTTTGTCCACGACACCTTATACAATTTGATTTTAGACTCTTCGCTATGCTCCATTGTGCAATATTTAGCATACTCTCATCTCACTTCGAGCCTTATCCAAAAACACTGCTAATGTACAGCTTATTTTAAAATCGATTCTTTTGTAACCAAAAAGTCGTAATAAGTTCCTAGTAAATTTTACTTGAACTATCCAACTTGAATACTAATTACCTATTATAATTATTATTAAAGTATATATATACCTATGATCAACAATCCATTTTCCTTTTTAATAACAATCTTTTTTATAAACATAAATAAGGCTTTGGGAATCAAAAGCTCCCAAACCCATCCCTTTTCTTTGGGATAATAATTTTATAACATTAAAATAAATTTCCATATTGAAACAATACAACTTTGGTTTAAAATAATTTTTACCATCAATATTTTTCAAAACATGGCCATTTCAAATCATTTCAAATGTTTACAAATTATGGGATGAAACTCTTCTTATAATTATTAAAAGGTAACCTTATGCAATGAAAATTCAATAAGCAAAATCAATATTGTATTTGTTTTTTAAATTCGAGATTACCTCGTTAAATAAAATTGTACAATATTTAATAACAGGATATATGATATTCTCCTTTACACGTATTTATAAATCATTATTGATTAGTAAAGGTAATGGCATTAAAAAAAAACTTTTTAAATTAATGCATTAAAAGGCTTTGCGTGATAATAATTTGTATTATTAATAGGCTTTGCTTTGTGTCGCGTCGTCTTGTCAGAAAATGTGAGCTTCTCTCATCTGAATCTCAATTTATGGCTGATATTACTTTTCTGCTTGTATCCATACAATATGGGTACACACTGAACCCATTGATCAATTTAAAAGGAAGTCGAGCTACCGAGAGAAGAATACTTCAACGACGGGAGCCGCCAATCCAATAATTCCCTAATTTATTTTGTAAATCTTGCAGAATTTGTCAAGCGCGCCAACTTTGATTTGGTTCGCTTTGTAACGAAACCCTTCGAGCCTCAGGTGAATGTGGTTTTCATCTACGGGTACTTTCAATTCCAGGTACACATTTCAGTGGTACCTGATTTAATTTAACCATGGCATCAGAATAATAAAACATCGCGTGAGGAAGCCACTAAATATCACACTCATTATTATTTATTTGCACAGCAACATATAATATAAAAATATTAGCTTCAAAGGAATATTTTATAAAGCAGAGTAAAGATAACACAAAATAGTATGATACGGTGATCACATAAGTTGTTATTATTTTGGTTGATATTGTTGTCGGTATAGTCGTTTATAGGCATCAGAAACGAGATGCCTTTTTATTTATAGCAACAACCACCAAGACGGCTTTTTACACCAACTCACCGAGAGATTGCCTTATTTATTTTACGACCTTACCTTCCTTCCATCCTAACGTTCTGCTTCTTCTACCCTGCGAACCAATAAAAACTTTCACCTACAACACTAATAATGCACCTCATTGTATTTTATCTATATTTACCTACTGTTTAACCACAAAGACCATATATATTTCTCACCAATCAGAGACAATCTGTATATATATTCGTTTAAAAAATTTAAAAGTTTTTCCATCGGGACAAAAGATTGTTGAAGATGGACGACCTTTGTCGCATATTCTGGTGACGGGCTTTAGAGTGCGTAGAGCAACTTCTTCCCCTTAACTTCGCTAATCTAGCAATAAAAATATCGGAGGCAATTTGGAACTTTGTTGCAGCTCGACAAGAAGAAGAAGAAGCTAATAGAATGGAGCTTGTTCCACCTAACCATACCGAAAGACTCCAAATTAAATTTAAGTTTTCAACTAAGCTCCTTATCTCCCCGGATTCTTTTCACTTCATTATAACGATGCATCTCGAACGTTGAACAGTATTAGGGTAATTTTAATAAAAAATAAATAAATTATATTTACCAGCTCAAAGAAAATATCCATTTAAAAGGTTTCTTTTAACATACCGAACCAATAAACCTTTCAAAAGATCTTGATTGAGTTTGTCGAAAATACATATCGAATAATATGGGCGCATAAAACCATCAACGGACATATTTTTTGTGTCTACTCCCTAACCGAAAATAAACACAAAATGCTGAGGGAGGTTGTTGGAAATTTTTCACCTGAATGAAGAAGGATACCAAAAGAGGGTCTGTTACGTTAAGGTAAAAGTAATTTTAAAGAGACCGACAAAAATGAGACGCCCGATCGCTTCGGAAATTTTCACATCGATGAAGTTACAAATTAAGAATCCGATTCACTCCCATTTTAATTGGTTTCGCGCAACACCGGACTTTAGGGATAAATTACCGAAAAATTTTAATTCACGAGACCTTTTTTTTCGCCAAAAATATCGAATGTTGACCTTTTAAACGAGCATGCTATTTGGTTATATGTGTATGATATATAATTAGCTGATTTCAGTGGAGTGGAATATTTTCTCCAGGAATAAAAAAAAAAACAATTTTTTTTTACAAATAAAAAATTGTTTAGTAATGTACTACCTATACATTTCAAACAATATGAATTTTCAATTTGATTGTTGTATTATTCGATTTGTGAGGATTCCTTCAATTGTGTTTGACGGACAATGTTCCTGTGATATTCGTAGTCCATTTTAACGAGACACGGCTTAGTAAGTCGATTTTTATGATTTCAATACCATTTGTTTTGTTTGTTTGAAGATCGTTATCGGGGTTATATTTTTTGTCGATATAATGTTTGTGTGTTCCTTTTAGCACTGTTAGTGTTCGTGTCTCTTCTGGAAAACCTTTTCCCGTCGAGGAAAATTGCGTCGATAAACTTCGCCTCTTTGATCTGTGCTTATTTCCAAACACTGCTCAACCTACCGTGATCAGATTCACATATTTCTTATTCTTTGCACATAGCCAATTTGATTTCTATACGTGTATTTTGTGAAGCCAATCAACCAACCATCCTTTTATCAAACACGATAAATTTAAAATGTTTGTATAGATTGCGATGAGTGTATGTATGTATGTTAGATAATTTGATGGGGATGAAAAAAATCACCGGGCAGATCGCCAGCTATTCTGTTCAATATTCATGCTTTTATATAATGAAACATATTGAGCACACTTACACTCTATTTAATGAACATCACGAAAATATCATACTCATTAATGCATATGAGTACGCAGCTCTTTTCCAGATTAAATATTTTAAATTCAATAAATGCTATGCAATATAAAAAATAGAGTATTTCAATAAATAAGAATGAATTTTTGTAATAATTTATTGAACCGAATTTTCCAATCTTGAAGTGATCTATAGCAATGGTGAATATCAGATTTTGACCTTAAAATTTTTACTGAAATTTCAAATAAATGTTTCTGTTTCCATATTTGAAAAACCCTTATATCAGAAATACCAAAATAATAATGAAAAGGGCGTTTTCTCCCGTTCTTCTTCTCCTCTTATTTAAACTAATTGAGCGTAGTGTCTAAGGAAATACAAAAAAATATTGATGTGGAGTTAAAACACACAATTAAAAAAAAAACTAATAGTTTAGATATAGACATACCAAATAAGAGCTTTTTAAAATCAATTAAATAAACTAAAAAATTGAAACTCATACCTGTAAAGTGAAAAATAATAGTAATGTTAAATGCGAGAAAATAAACTACAACGTCAAATATGACTTATTAATATTATAGTTAGATAAAATAGTAACAATTAATATGGGTATACACAATACAAAAAATGTTTAGCACAATTCATATATTGGTGTTTTTTTATAAATTCCATTGAATCTCTCTCATTAAAGTTGTTAGGCGTTAATTTAATTAATTGCGCTCTCAAACCACAGACTGAATTGGTGAAATTATAATTATCTCAAACAGTAAAAATGAAAAATTATTATTTTATTAACGAAACGAGGCATTATGCATTATAAAGTGGATTAATTCAATATTTTTACCAAAAAAAATTCACAAATGTTTGTTTCATATATCACATTTATATTTCATACGAAATTCCATTATTTTAATGGCTTCCCCGATGAATTCCCCAAGGCCGGATGCTGAAGTATACTCCGGCGTACATTATCCTCATTAATTTATTTATGCTGTTCATTTGATTGCTCTTAAATATGTATTTTGTTTGTTTATAGGTAAGGAAAGGAGTGTGACAAAGAAGGTGTGCGCATGGGGACAGATGGTGGCGCCGTCATGCGGCTGCTCCTGTACCTTGCAGCAGCGCACCTTGCATTCGCTGGAGGTAACACTCATTATTATATTAATATTATAGAAAAAAATGACATTTATAACATTTACTAAGGGATCTTTAAATCAAGGTGCTCTTTTCATCGGTGAGCCGAGGCGGGTGGGCTTGAAAATCATAAATAATACAACAGTTCGCAGAGTTTGACATTAGCATAATCATAATATTTACTTTTAATGTGTAGGATTTAATTTCCACTAATGTTACCCGTATTGAAATATTAAACCGACCTTTAACAACGAAACTTCTATATTTAAAACAACGAGTTCATCCAAAATAAATACATGATATAATAATCGAGTGAAAATAATGGAAACACGTGTCTTAAAATAATACATAAATTAATTTAGTTTATTCATGGGTATATTCAATGGGAATTTCTCCTAAAAAAATAGTATTTAATTATCTATATAAAGTCACAGACTACAATCCAGAATATCAGAGTCAACTTGGAGTAAGATAATTGATCGAGGGCGTATTAATATTATTCCCGGTCTTTCGGCCGCATTCAATAGTTGGTGGTAGATGATTTGTGTACGAATATACTAGAGCTTAGTAGAATTGGTGTACACGCATACGCACCCCACGCACACACTATTATTATAATATTATATAGAATCTTACCCATTCAGTGATATTAATTATTTGTTATTTAATTATTGCATAATTTGAAGCTATGCCCACAGTCATGTGTATATTATATATACCGTGACGCCTTCCCTATTGACGGGAGTCCCTTTGTAAGGGCTTGACCAGGCCTTTATGGGAGTATATAGTAGAGGTGGTTTCAGGAATGAGTCCTTCGGATCTAGTAGATCTACCAAATGACTCCAATGCCGTGAATCGAACCTGGGACTCTCACCCACGTATCCGTTTCACTAACCACTGGGCCACGAGGCAGATCCTATATTCGGCCTATTCATATATCGGCATATTATCTTGTTAAGTTTATATATACTTTTATTTAAAAATACATAATAACCCTTTTGTATTATTGGAATGAGCGTGATTTATTGGTGATTTATTCAGCTACTAATCAAATACTGCATTAAGCAGTGTTATGAATATGGTTTATTAGTTATCGTCTGAAAATATCTGTGTATGTTGTATAAAAAGTGATGTACGAGTAGCGGCATTAGTAGAATTAGTATGTATAAAGAAAAAGGTCATATAAAAGAGCGTCGGATGACATTTACCGCCGGACAATGGGAAATTAAAAGCGGAAATACGTACCGCCACGAATTTCCATGGCGAGTCACCCACCATTATCACACTCGCCCCATACTACATCATATTATATCATTGTACTCATACAGGCTATGTTGTTTATCACATAGTATACTGACTATATGTTATGAGTTTAGATACTTTCACGTAAAATGATAAAACCACGCGACACTGAGGACAGGACAGGTATTAATATTTATTAATTGGTTAGGATTATTTGAATTCCCTTCCCGAGCGTAACCCACCCTCACCTGTTACACTCTCACTATGTATGGAAAACGCACCTATAATTAATCAGTTCAAAGATGTATGCCAAGTGAAACTTAATTTTACTACTTCATTAACCTTCCCGTGTCCCATTATCAATAGACGTAGTACATAATCCGAAAAAAACAATCTCTTATTATATTAATCTACCATCAGACCTAGCTATTTGAGATAAAGGCATTTTAATGAAATTTCGTTTAATTCACTATTAGAAAATGTGAACAAAATAAACTATATTTCAAAGAAATTTATACTTTCAATGAAATGTATGTATAAATAACATATCTAAATATGTATTATTTAATTTTTCTTTAATAATTTACATTGTATATTCCCTATATGTCTGTTTTTGTTTTTATTTAGTTTTTAGTCATGAATATGTTTGTTTTGACTATTTTTCTCACATTCATATTATTTCAATATTTTATAATTTTAAGTTGTATAAATACATATATGGCCAATTATACGTGTAAAGTGAATACTAAATATAAGGCATATAAAATAAATGCCATATGTGATTAAATATATAGTGAATTTATTTTAACGAATACGTTTACGTCGATTTTGTAGTTAATTTAATTTTATACTTTTAATTCCGGGTTTTTATTGAGGTGATCTTCGGAGCTTAGCTAGACATCAATGTTGGCTGTCTGAATTATCATGGTAAAAATAATTTTAAAATGTGATGTATGTATTTGTTTTAACAATGACTACCAAAGTCACCACGTCCTTGTGGTTTGTGAATAATAATATAATATATTGTATAATAAAATTGTTAGTATACAATATATCTTCCTAAAGTTGCTAATTGAATTCACGTAAAACGTAAATTCTGTGTTTTGATATATAAATTGATAAATTGAAAATAAGAAAAATAATTTATTACACATTATACGTAGGAAGATTACAGTTATAAAATTAGTAGCGGTCGGTAAGATCCTTTTAATAGTCTCAATGTATGGGCATCTTAGTAAACGACATTACGGGCACATCCTAGACGACTTAGTTTTTTTTATTATCAGATATTTGGGTGTGAGCTTTATGCTTTTTTGCCAGTTTTATAGTACGTAACGTAATTTCTATAATAGCGCCGAGGTTTGTGCTCCAACCAAGCGACGAAACGTAATTTACAACCAACCTCGCCTGGCCTTTATGCGTTTTTTATGAATATGCCGTCAGATTTTTTATTCACTCTTAGAATGTTTCACGTGTTTTTTATTGAACAAATGCACAAGTGTTTTGCCAAAATTGAAAAATAAAGGAGTTGCCGCACACACCCTTACAATAGATTTGGCGACTCTTCCTACGAATTCCCTTCAACGCGTTCAGATTAGGTTTCACTTTATTCACATCTGTGCCTTGCATTTTTACATATGTATGTAAATATCGAAAATATTTTATTTTATATTTATACCGTAATCTAAGGTTTATACAGTATTTATACAATGATTATATTTGAGTTTGATAAAATCTTTAACTGCACGTTGTATACGTATTATGCACGCATGATATGAAAATTCTTCCTCAAATAAACGAATAAGCTACTCTTAATTATTTGTATATAATATATAAATAATTAAAAAAATAGTTAAATTGTACAATTGAAATATTTTACCCTCTAAAATTAGATAGTGTTATTTTTTAGAAATATAAAAATACAATATTAAGTTACACTTTTACATACAAGAAAATGACAATAAAAATATTGAATATGATACTATTTCACATAATTATGATTACAATCGAAGTGTATTTTAAATAAACATAATATATATGTACATATGTATGTATTTATTAAATTATATTAACATTAGATAGACATGGTCATTTTAATGTATTGTCAAACGTGTACTCAATTTAGAGTTATTTAAAGTATTCATTATTGTTTTGAGGAAACACATTGTTAAATAAAAATGATGTTGTAAAACATGTAATTAAATAAAACTATAAATCTGTAGTATAAGTGGTAATAACATATAATATTAATGAAACTTTGGTAGAGAATACAATACACCAGTTATATAAGTACGTCACGTCAACTGATTGATGGTTTCCAAGGCCAATTTTATAAATTTCCAAATATACAGTATAACGTGTACATATTGGAGAATCCACGGGCTTAATCTTGTTTTGAAGCATAGCTCGGGTGGCACGCAGAAATATCGTTTATTATATGAAATGGCTTGAGTTGTGTTCAAAGGACGACTTTTGTAAAGAAGGTGGGCTTTTATTCTTCACTCACTCACAGCGCTGCGTACAGATTCTATTTCTCCTTTGCAAAATACACTGTCGAAGTCCTCTTTTTGGGTCAAATATTTGCACGGAAATACCCTCCCACTGCCTATCAATATTACTAAACTCTATTCATCTTCGTCTCGGCGAAACATTTCTGTATAACTTGTATTTTAAAAGGTTTAATAAATAAGTTCTCACCCGAAAGACCAGATCAAATACCGAACTTGGTCACTATGCTCGTTGTCGAAACCTACCTACTTTATCATATTTGTTGAGTTGTAAAATTGACTTTCTGCAATTCTCAATATCAAGTTATATTATTATTGATAAATTTTACATTGGTTTTATTGTAATATAACACAATAAAATTTGTCTTACATATACATTTAAAATTAAGTAGAACGTCATTTTTTATATTAATTAGTTGGTTCCGCATTATTTTCAATGCTAAATATGGGTTAAATATATACACACGATAAATTAATATTAAGAGAAAACAGTCGTCTGGAATACCAGAGAACCTACATCTCTGATGGAGCTTTTTGAGAGGGTTTTTATACACAACAACGTGTTAATTGTCTGTCGGTGATCTTAACTATTACTAGTTACACAGGTCACCGTCTTAATAATCGCCTCAGTATTTACCGTACAATCCAGGAAATCAGAGTATACCTGGATCGAGACGATCGATTGGGATTTTATTAATATTATTCCCGATCTCCCAGTCGTAATAACCGATCAAATCAATTTAAAAGTTCTTGACTTGAGTGGGATTTGAACCCATGACCACAGTAATTGTAGCCACACTTCTTATCCCCTGAGCTATTACGCTGGTATAAGTTTATCTTAATAAAGTCGTCAATTTTTTATACCATGGCATATTGTTAGCTTAACCAAATATTTGAGTTAGCTATAAAACAAAATTGATTGTTTTTCGCCGCGTTGAATCAATTTTATGCTTGTTGATTTTTTTAGAACTCGGAAGTAGACGTTGCTTTACTAAAAAATAAGGCATAACATTTTTATTGTATTTTATATTAAATTTGAAACGTTTTAAGTTTAAATTTTGATGGTGTATGATGGATTGTATTAGCATAGAGAGAGTTTGAAGAGGAGTAGGAGAACAGATGAGATGGTATGAGGTGAGTTGGCTTGTATATTAAGGCAATGTTGGCAGGTTGCTTACCTGGCTTCTAATGGAGAATAGTTTATAATAGGAATTTCCCAATAAGCTTTTCGCTTCGTCGATCAAAGTGTGAGTCACCAATATAACCAGTTAAAATAGACATGTCTCTTGTATTATAACTTTCAGCGTCTACCCGAGAAAGTCACCGTTTAACAAAAAAATATTTGAAAAGACCGTAAATGTTTTAATTAAAAATGGTACCAAGTCTATGAAGACTGTAATTTTGTAGTGATAAATATATATTTTTTTAAATAAAGTTTATTAAATGTGATCAAGTCAAGGGGAGTTCAGTGATATATGAAAGTCAAGTCAGTGATTTGGGTGGTGGTGCGTCACGTTCGCGGAGATCTTTTTCTCATCTTGCTTGGTCATAACCCACTTTTTTCCCCATCTCTTTTCCGTTGTGAAATCTCACGTTTGCGACCCTCGTGTTGTGTTCTTCTATGCTATGCTATTCCTATGTCTATACCACTCACTACAGCGGCTCTCAAGTGGTGAACTAGAACAAGATACGCCAAAACTTTCCCTTTGCCGGTTTCCCTCTCGACCGTCGCAATATTTTCACCGCATTTTTAGGTCGCCCAAAATCTGGACACTTTAAAAACATACCAAATAAATAATTTTTTTAATGATGTTTAAATATATTTAAAAATAAATGTTAAATTTGTTTTTGGAAGTTGTGTTTAGGCATGTAGACTCTATCCTAAGCACTAGGTCGTAAAAATGGCACGCGTGCTTCTAGTCCAATGTCGTACCGTATTTTGATTTTACAATTCGACAGCATAGTAATCCTCAAGAAAGCCACCCTATAAATATATTCTCCTCATCTATTATTATAACATGCAATTTACTCATGGCTGAAAAATGCTCGTATGGAGGGATTGAAAATTTGTTTCGATATGACTATTTATCCGTACCTACATTTATTTTAACAGAAATTTTCTGCTTGCACGGGCAGCATGGAAGCGTGACAGCAAAAACGGATAAGGATTCTTCATTTCATTTTGCTCTCCCCTTCATGAGGCCGAGCACCCGCAACCTCCCGCCGGGCCCTCGGCGCCGCCTAATGAGATCTGTCAGGGCCCCCTCAAACCAAACGAGAAAAATTGATGAAGATATTCGTACATCTGTCAACGAAGGGCAGTTCACCGTGAAACTAGCAATCGCCAGATAACCCATTACCGCCAACGTGAAAGTGGATCTTCACTAATTAATTTGTCGGCGAGACAAATCGACGTCATCGATCACACCGTATAAGTATGATACAACTTTTTCATAAACATATACAGTGGTACCTCGATATACGAGCGCCCTGATATACGAATGCTTTGAGATACGACGAATAATATTCCAGAATTTCTACCTCGACATACGACGAAAATTTTGAGATACGAATTTTTATGCGCGATAATTTTATAGATGATCGCTTAATTTTTATGAAAGGTCACTACTAGAATTTCGCACCAGAATTGTGTATATGTAAAAATCAATTAATAATCAATAAATATTTTGATACTACTATGTGCGTTATTACTAGTTTATTTATTTTAACCTCAAATTATACACCTCCCAATTATCCATTATCGATTTTACAAAATTTGCATGAACATTTTTTTTATTCAAAAACACGTGGTACGTTAAGAAAACCATTTTTTGCTAGGACTTTTTGAGGGGCTGGAACGGATTAATGGCAGTTTGTATGGGAAAAATTGCTTTGAGATACGATTGTTCTGACATAAGACTATGATCCCGGAACGAATTAAATTCATGTCTCGAGGTACCACTGTATAAAATAATTGGATTGAGCCAATTTTGTTTGAATCGTATTTCTTCTTACATGGTTGAATAATTAGTGATTGACGAGTATGATGAGATCCGCTGTATTGTTTTGATGACGACTTATCTTATGGCTGTATTGACTATCCTCTAAAGTAAATCTAGGAGAAGATGGATTAGACTTTGCTGAATCAGCACAAAAACTTCAAGCCTTGCAGTGGTCAGCAACCGCATCCTTCCACACAACTATCGTCTCATTATTTTGGATCATAGGCAAACTCAGCTACCCATACATACATAAAGTGAAAGTATACATACTCATGATCCAAATTGCAATTCATCAGGGTCTAGTCGTCGGGAAGAAATGCGGGTTTTAACGTAAAGGTGAACGACAGCTGGCCGATGGCCAGGACCCTGCTCCGTCTCCCGGTCGAGGGATTGTCTATCGTTCAACTTTGTTTAGTCATCAATCTAGATTAAATCCGCCCACAAATAAATATATCTAGAGTCTTATTCCATCGCTCATTTTCTCTTATGTACTTATTTGTATTTTGGAAATAACCAAACCATAATTAATTAAGTTTGTTTACGTGTTCACCACAGCGAAAGTAATAATCTTATAATCGAGGCTTCATTATTAACAAGGTATTCTTTATGAAATGAAATAATCATCATTGGTCATTGATCCATGTACTTAATTCACCATTTATTATACCCAGAGAAATCATCATGAATTCCGTTTTCAATTAAATTATATTTGGCTTCAGTGATTTAATAATGATTGCAGGGTTTCCTTTGGTGGGTATAGAAATTGCATTCAGAATGTCGCATGTATTGGGAAAATATATTTATATATATATAGATATTGTATTACGTATAGGGGGTGGTATGGACCCAAAGTAATCAGGCGCAAAGCGTTTTGATTCAATGATCTGGTAAAAATTGTACCTCGTATTTTTACTGGTGCGTAGAGCTTCACTTATCGCCATCCTTTGTATGGATAATGCCTTGTATCTTACGTGCTCCAAATTTACAGCCCACCGACTATATTTCTTTTGACCATTTTATATCTATTATACTTGTATGGAAACAATGATAGGCTGGAGTTTGTTCGACTGAAATCACTACGAAGAATGTTCAAACTAAATGTACCTTTTTTACAAACATGCGTAACAAACAGACTGGTAACAGATTTGCACCAAATACTATATGTTATCTTAAATCTGAATCGAAAAGTCGTCTAGGGATATTTCCCGAGGGTGGAGGAAACCGCATTTCGGTAGGAAAAGGAGGCTTTGACCCCCTGCGGCTCAGTCATTTGTCTTCTATCAATGGTGCTTCCTGTTTTGCATGTGATAGTCCCATCATGCATAATATATAGCATCTTTACATACTTTTAGCCAAGCCTGCGAACCCCATAAAGTACACACACACACAATATTTATATCAAATAGATATTTATGACATTAAATATTGACTGACTATGAAGTTAACTAATTGACTCGGTTCCTTATGTAACAATTAAAGTAAAATCCAGATTGTGCCGCTTTGGATTCATATATGAACAGTGCGTATAAAATGTTTAATCGACTTTTTGTACATAATCATTATACTGGGTAGACTTGAAGTAACTGAGAATATTTTAGGGGGTAGTTGGGTATCGCAAGATTTTTTTTAATTGAAAACAATATATTAAATATTTATTTAAATAAATATATTATTTTTTAAAAATTAAAAATAATAAATTTTATATTATTTTTTAAAAATTATAGAGTTTGGGCCACCATCTTGGAATGTGACTGCCACGTGTGTATTGTGTAAAAAATATAAATTTGCGATACCCTACCACGCCTTAAATATTTCTTAGTTAAGTCCACCCTGTATATGTACTTATTTAATACACCAACCTACACAATTATTTTATTCTATTGATCAATCAAATTTTTTTTGCCAACAAAATCATTACTTGGATAAGGTATTTCTATAAATTTTTCAAATTTTTACATTTTTATTGACAAATAATTAATCTCTATTTCTGACAATAATTTTTATGGGTTCTAAAAAATAAAATGCATGTTGAGGTATATTATCATTATTTATCAAATTAGAGTCAATCCGCTTAATGTTTACTAAACATAATTTTTAATGAACAAGGAAATAAATAAGCTGGTTGAAAATATAATTAGAGATAAAAATTAATGCCATGATAATTTAAGAAATCTATGTATCAAACAAGAATAGCATCAATGTATATAGAAATTGAAAAATCAATGCAAGCTCGAGTGCAAAGGGTCATTAATTTGATATATATAACATTTCTTATTTATGAATTGCAAAATAATATTAACGGAGGAGATTCATATTAAATTTATTTATAAAAAAATATTTCTTTTGATACAAAATACTCAAGTAAATATATCAACTATAGTAAGCATTGACAATACGCAAACGGAGAATACTGTTCGTACACGAGTTTAAAGAGAATTAAGTGAAAAAGGAAACGAAGAAGATCGTTGTTTTACGACTGTTTTCCTCTAGTTCCGGCTTAATAAATGCAAATGGGCATCTGATATGCGCAGATAGAGTGCATATAAACCTTTTGTGAGGAGAGAACTTTGACAGTTACAGTGTGTCAATAAAAAGGGAAAAACGACTCATCCCAGAAACGAATCTGATAAAGGGCGGTAAAGCCTTAACCACCCCACGCCTTTCACAGGGTTACCCAAATCATCGTTATAATAACAATAATATATTACATCACACGCTTTTTGTTTTGATACTTTGTCGTCTATTTTATTGTTGATAAGCTTTCAATTTTCATTGGACGAATGTATGAAGGAATAGTAGGCGTGAACATATATTTAGTCATCACAATTGCGTTTGAAAAGATCTTTCCCAAAACCCTCGAATGTTTTGCTAGAGAGGTTGCTCATTTCTTATTCCCTTACTGATTCGTAAACATTTTCATTATTCAAAGTATTTTCCAATGCAGTCTGTAGCTTGATTTTCTCTTATTTAATTTATACTCTCGTTTTTTAAATATGAGTTTTAATAAAAAATATATAAATAGAATTAAGATTAATAGTGGTTCAGTACCTTAATACTTCCATTAGTAAATGGATCACACTAATATTCAATTCCATATATACTTGAGGAAAACAGTTGTTCAGAATTATTCTGTTTTATGTTTCTTCGTCTGAAACCTAATATAACCAGCGGTGTTGACCTATTGAATGATTGGGCTGAGAAGGGGATGGATAATGATTTGTTTTATCAATCCCTCCCTTTTATTTCTTGTTTACTCGTTATTATATTCATGTGTTGAGTAATTTATTTTGAATTATTCATTACTGCAATTTCATTCAAGCATTTTCGACCTATAATCCCGTGGTGGTATTGAAGTATAATATTTATTTATTTAAAATATAATATTTTAAAAATTATAGTTTATCGTTTATGAGTATAAATAACATTTTGGTTGCGTCACACTTAATCTAATATTTTCCAAACCATGTGCTACGACAAAACGAATTACCGCCACGATTCTCTCCGCCCACTTATCAAGTTATTTCGAGCTTTTTAATGAAATGAAAATATTTTTTATAAAAATAAAAAAACTCTATATTCTATATTCACTTTGGGAGGGTAGAGAAAAAGTAAACATCTTGTTTTTTCCCGGCTCTTGTTTATTATTATGATCATGTGTACTGGATAATCCACTCTCTTCTTTTTGTAAAGCCGCTGTCAATATTGAGATGTCGCGACATGTCAGTGCCTTTTTGACTACCCGGTAAATTTATTCAAAAGCTATGAAAACGAGTGACAAAGGTCTCATAGAATTTCAGCCCCGGAATTGAAGGAGGTCAGAAGAATATTGCAAATTTGTTAGTTGTTGAGCAGGATTTCCGCCCTGTTTTTCATTCTTATGACAAATCCATCAACCATTCCTTCTATTCAACATCGACGAACTCTTTTTGGCGACTCATAAATATGAGTTAATTTTACTTTGTCGTAAATTCATCCCTTGTTGTTTATCAGTCTGATACTATTATTCTAGTTAGTAAAATACACCAATATAATGGTGTTTTTTTTTGAAATATTAAATAAAGTATAATTATAGAAAGCTGCGTTGATGGTAAAATTTTTCGAATTCAGAATGAGATGGAAAAAAATGTTAAAAAGTCAATTCCACCCCTTTTGTGGTAGCGACTGCTAAATGCATCTCTCTCGGCAGTATAAAACTTGATTATTTATAGCGACAGCTCCGGGTTTTTAAGGATTTATAGTTTTGGGGAAGAAAACTTGGAGCCGAGAAGCCTGAGGCCGATTCAAACAACTCGCCGCGCCTTGTTCTTTACCACCTGAGATTTAATTGCTTTTTTGCTTAATTAACATTCATATTTGAAGAGTGGAAATAAGACAACCGAAAGAATGCTTTTATTAAGCAGATATTAAATTTGCGGCGTTTCATTGTCTCTTTAGTTTTAGAGGATTTATGAGAAACACTTTATTATAACCATGTTAGGCGTGTTTTTTTTACAAAGAGATTATCACATATTTGAAACTTGTCTCCAATCAACTTAGTTTTAATCATTAAAGAAAAACGTTTTTTTGTTTTAACTAGTCATTTATAATTTATTTGAAAACCGACTAAGAGGCTGTTTTGCATTTTTATTGATGTGCGGAATTCTCCCAAACCAACTTCGAAAGGGGAACTTGAAATACTTTTTTCGTTCGTTTCCGCCGCATAAATGCCCTTTCATCAGATATTTAAATTCGAATAGAATCATAATAATGGAATGAACGAATTTATGAATAAACATTACATATTTTTCCATTTGTCGGGCGACGATTCTTTGTTTGGTGTTTGTCCGTCGCTTGCTATTTATGAATTATTCCCGAAACCAAATATAACGCTTCTCTTTTGATTTTTTTTCCTGTTCAACAACAAATAATTGGACTTGACAATAATTAAGGGATTTTTTTACTTACTTTCAATACGGATTTAGTATTGATAGTTGGAAACTGAACCATACACAAATTTTAGCAACCACTGTATTTGTACATTAAGCCTTGGATTACAATTTGCTGTTTGGTCGAAGTATTCATGTTGTGCAAGTAGCTTAGCTTCCAAATTATGTACAGTCGACCACAATTTGCAACGCTATATTTTATTATATGATATAAATTATGATGATATGATAGATTTTCCTGGATCAAAATAAAGAATATTTGTGAACGTAGATGTTACTATGAAAGCAAAGCGCAATTCCTGAAAATACATTCACCGAAAGCCAATTTCAGTCCACAGCAGAGGTAGTTATTTGAAAGCTTTGCCGCTTTGAGTTGCAAAACACTCGCTAAACTTTACGCGTGGCGCCAGACACATAAATTTACTAAAAGACACGTTTGTTTTAAAACTAAATTATAAGAAGATTGTAATTATCCACACTTACCAATTAACGGGCTTGGTCGATGAATCTATCACGAAAGGGTCGGTATTTGAAATGGTTTGCCTTGTTAGCAAAGGCCTCGTTATAAAGCATTTGGGGTCTGTCTAATACGAATGTGTGTATAAATCCGCGGTGTAAAAACAAGTCGTTATTTTAAACACATCTGACTACGAATTCTCGTCTGTGGCCTGTTTGATATGTTGGTTTGCCTGGGGGCTGTGGTCAAGTATGGGCCGGAACCGCTAGCCTTCCTCCCCGATCCCTTTCAAAAAGTATTTTAATATTTGGGGGATGAAACGGCTGCTTGCCGAAGATAAATTTATATGTGTATACTTGGATTTTATCTATTATTTGAACAAAACGCTTAACACCTCATGTACTTCATATTTTACATGTGAATTTTGTGTTAGCCAGGAAAACTCAGAAGGTTGTTGAATATATATTTTTTAAATATTAATACTATATTTTCAACGTTTATACAAAATAAAGTTAAATAAATATATTGTGAAACATTTATATTTTGTTATAAAAATGTCAGTTATTTACGTGTCATGTGATAAAAAATAGCTATTTTATCGAAAATTGCGCCGGCCGGGCTATAAATCTATGATCCTTTTTCTGGTGACCAAACCATGGATTAAATACAACAATTTTGGTTTTAAGGTATGTGTTTTTTTATGTTAACCGACAGTAATTTTATATAATATCCCGCGTCGTATTTTTATATATTATTTGTTGATGTCGTAATATTGTGAAATCTAAGTCGAATCAGTGATTTTGGCATTCGTGCGTGTTTCAGGTTGGTAAGTAAAAAGAGTCTGAACGTGTTTATTTGCGCTGTTTTCTTTATAGGGCTTGTAATATTTTTTATCGCACTGGTGGCAGGTTTTGTCGACCCTTTTCTGTATACCCGTTTTTAGTATGGGAGTATTTTACCTCAAATAGACGAGTAGGCCCTCGCTTAAATATTTTATGTTTTTAAAAAGAACCTATAGCTGACGCACGTATTACTTGAGCTTTTTGTTGCGGTCAAATTATTAAACTATCGTTGAAGTAATATTAAACAAGTTTTAGGAAGGCTGGCTTTCGATTATTGGAAATTCAAATACTTTTTTGCGCGAAACTCGTTAATGAATTCGGTAGTCATACATACAGATCGATGGGGGCGGTCGGTCAGTGGGTTGGCGTGGGAGGATTATTAGAGGATGGCGAAGGCGGCATCGGACAGGAAATTTACGATTGCACGTTAATGGATTAATCTGGCCCAGGGGGTTGAGGAGGTGAGGTGATAGGAGACTATTCCTCCAACACCGACTAATACTTGGTGCATATCCTCAGCAATGGTGGCCAATCGAAATTAATGGAGCTCTATCAGTACGAGGCACTCCTACTTCTCTACAATGCGCCCCCGGAAAACAATCGAATTTCAATTGGTCACCTCGAATCATTTGAATTGCTTCTCAAGTGACACGATAGTATCTTTCTCCAAACCCTTTGAATGAACACAGTGGTATTAAATCCTGATAATATACGTCACGTCACTCAATGAGCACATATAAAGTTTGTTCGGTGTCGAGTTTAACTTTGTAATTTTGTGTGATGTAATGTGTCACTCGTGGATGTTGGTAATTTAACTCTCGTTCGCAATTCATGTCACATTATGTGTTTGTGATGTGTGAGGCTACATCAATTTGGATGCCATCTTCTTCAACTAAGGGAACCTTCAAAGACGACAAGAACCCCGGAGCGCGTAACGAGAACTGTATGTGTGTTGCCATCACTCACATTTTTATACTTTAACAATGAATATTTGATGTAACTAAAATTGAATAATCTTTACATAGGTATATCGGCTTATTTTGCCCTAAGGCCTAGTTCCGGCTGGTTAATGTAATTAACCAACTACTTTGATTAAGGGTTCCCCCTACCAACCAGGGTGAATTCACCCTCTATTCATTTTTAATTATTGATTATTAAAAAATATATATATTTATTTATTTACACCCCGAGGAGCTTTTTTTGAGAGGTTTTTTTATAAACAACAACGTGTTAATTATCTCTCTGTGATCTTAACTATTACTAGTTACACAGGTCCCAGACTTAATAATCGCCTCAGTACTTACCTTAAAATGCAGTATATCAGAGTAAACCTGGATCAAGACGAACGATCAGGATTTTATTAATATTATTACTGTTCTCCCACTTGTTATAACCGATCAAATAAATTTAAAAAAATTGAGTTGAGCGGGATTTTAACCAATGACACAGCCACGCGTCTTATTTCCTGAGCTATTACGCTGGTAATTTTTAACAATTGATTATCAAAAGAAAAAAAATTATCATTTTCACTATTATGCTATTCAATAAACTAGACTTTGATCAATCTTCTGTACATGATTTTCTGAATCAGTAGCTTAAATTAAAAGATGCATTTTGATTGTTGTGTGTTGATTTATATCAATAAACATATCTTAGTATTTTGCCCTCGAGTAATTATACCTATTTTGATTTTAATATGATAAAATATTTCACAAATGGCGGAAGACTGTTATGACATCGTTATGTTTAGTTTATATTTTTGATAACGTTATAGGAACGGGTCGATAGCTTTTAATGTTGAGAGGTTTGACGTTATTAGATTAGGCAAGGCTGATGGACATTTGTAAGCGAAACTTGGTGGTGACTCCTGATGCATAAAACTAAGGACACTCTTACAAGCCAATTTTGTCGGATTTCCTTCGTTACTCTTTCAAATTTTTAAACTGCGCTTCTTAAAGCTATTCAATATATACTTTCATGAGAGGGCGTGCCGGCAAATTGAATTATAAATATGATAGCCGATTTTTATCATGCTGCGTATATTTGAAAATATACGTAGGTTTAGTTTCTTTGACGGTTTTTTTCCATTCATAAAAAATCCGTATCGTCTGAGGAAGTGGTTTTAATTTAGACATCGGCAGAGTAGTAATCCCGGTGGACATGTGACAAATACATCAGTTATATGGTGATTGTGGTTGTTGTTGATTCGACTGGTTCAATCAGGGAAATTAGTTGGACGTCATGCTGGATATGGCGCGCCGTTTCCTTTCTACACATACAGATACAACTTCAAATAATATGTTTCTCGTTAAGCCTACTACTACTATTACTACCAACGACACTTTTTTTATAAAAGCCTTACATTTTCAATTTCCTACTCAATTAGAAAATTTCATTTACACTCCTCTTAATCCTATATTATAGTAAGTAATCGGTTAATGTATGGTATTTGGTAATGGTGTTTTTTATCAAAGCGAACGTACAGATTAAATCGGCAACAAATTGCGATACACGCAATTTAGGCACAAATATGTCTTTGTTTTTTAAAAAAAAATATACTGCTTGTTATAAACTTGTTATAAGTAATGGGTCAAAAATTGTGGCTCAATAATTGAAGACACTATTGATAGATGAAGGTGCTATTTTTTAAAATTATTATTATTAAGAGAAAACAGTCGTCTAGAGCTTTTTATTGAGAGGGATACTGTATTTACCTTACAATCCAGGAAAACAGGGTAAACCAGGATCAAGACGATCGATCGGGACTTTGTTAATATTATTCCCGATGTCCCAGTTGTAATAACCGATAAAATCAATTAAAAAATTCTTGACTTGAGCGGGTTTTGAACCCATGACCACAGTATTTGTAGCCACGCTTCTTATTCCCTGAGCTATTACGCTGGTAAAATTTGTAACATTTTTTATTTATTTTTTTATATAGATGAGATATCTATTTACCATTTTGTACGAAAAAGCTTGTTGAGTTATATTTATATTAAAATGAATCATTTAATAATATAAACACAAAGTAAAAATATGTATTTTTTTATATCTGAGGATACTTATGTATATGTAGTCATCCTCAGAGTATCAGAGAGATAGAGAGAAAGTATATTTTTTAACCTCTTATAAATACCTAGTTAATTTTTATAATGCATTTCAGAAACTACATGCTTCATTTTGGATTTATTTATCTTTTTATTTGCATATAGACGCTCGTAAGAGCTTAATTTTGCCGACATAAAAAAAATAAAAAGTACAAATATTAAAACACTAAGTACAAAGTGCATATATAGAATTTATACTAAATAAAACAAAGAAAATTAAGGTGTAGGAAGCAATCACTTATATAATATGTTAATATACTAGGTCGTTCCCAAACAAGCCCTGTACCCGGTGACAGAATTTCTTGAGAAGAGTTGTAGAAAGCGTGAAAATACTACAATAGTAAAATTGTTTCAGGTTATTTTACACATAAATCTTAATACCGTATTGGTCGAGAATGTTTCTTGCCTATTTTTCAATACATTCATGCAAGCTGTGGAACAAATTTCCAAAATGAAAAGAAGGCATACATTGCATTGGTTGTAGTTAAGTAATGGTAAAAGCTACATGAGCGGTGAATACTTTGTTTTATATTTGCTGAAAACCCAATGCATTCAATTTACATTCGCTCGATAGATTTGCCATGCTTTCTGTTACTTTTTACATTTGCAAACTTGAAAATAGACTCGGCAATCTATCGAGTGTTTACTTTGCGCTCGAACGTTTTAACAGATTATCGATGAAATGTGAAACTTGTTTGTGAATGTAGTGTTCGTTTAGTAGTATGACGGCAATCAGCGAGATTGTTAGATGGGGCATGTGCAAGGTTGAAACTTTTAATTTTCACGCCAATCAATTAGCTAGTTAGTCGTGCAAAAGAAGGATAAAGCCGTCAGAAGTGTACGGATGCGCTTAATCGGAGCGGTCGGACGGATAATCGAAAAGTCACGCTACGTGCTTTTAACCGGTTATTCCGATGAAAGTGTATGCACATGTGACCAACCAGCTATGCCCGTGCCTGTGGTTCCATCTACCTTTAAATGATTCTCCCATGTTACCTGGAATATTTTCTTTGATTCAAACACTTGCATACAACCACGAACATAATATGACTATTTTGCGGTGTGGGAATCTCTTCACTGTAAATGCAGAAGCTGGCTTGGGAAACTTTCGATCGAAACCACTTTATATAAATGCATAAAATAACATTTAGATTTGTTAACTATTTATTTTCAGAACAAAATATAGTGTATTTCTGTGGCACACACCCGGTTCATTAGAGCCAACCTAATTCGATTACTTGATATAAAAGTACACATCGGTTTGGTGATTGGATTCAAATAGTTTTTTTTTTAATTTAATCCTTTTACTCCAATTACTTTAGATTTATAACTACTTAATCCTAATATATGACTATTCTTCATAGATTCCCTTGTCTATTTGACCAATCAAACTTATAACATGAATTAATACTTAATACATTGCACACCTATATAATTATCTCAATTAATGTGAAACACTATTAAGTATGATTTATTGATGTTTATCATATAATGATGGAATAATTAATTAAAATCGTAAAGCTGTTCGCCTTGAATGGTATTTTTTTGTGAATACATTAATTTATAATCAGAACCCGCGGACCATTTGTAAATATAAATACCTTTAATTGTATTGACGATATGAATAATCGTCTCAATATCGAGATTTTCAGTATAAATTGTTGATGTCTGAGTGGAATTCCATAATTAAAGAAATTTATTCGGTGTAACTTGCAAAATATTTTATTTTGAAATGTCTGAGTATTGAAGCTTATTATCCTTTCCATATGATTGCACCTGTATTTTCCAGTATTTGCGGCCTTTCCTACTTATGAAATATTTATACCGTTGCTTTGTATAGTCACTTAGTCTGAATACATGTTGGTATTCGAAATTATATACTCGGACATCTAAAAATAAAATATGTTGCTCTGATTATACAAAAATCTATATTTTGATTACACTTTTTCAAAGTTATTATATGAAAAGTTGCATCATCATTGATTCGAATATACCCAGTTATAAATGCAGACATTCGTGGTGCAAACGGCATGTAGTTGTCTGGTTTGCAAACGTGATGGAAGCATAATATCTTGTATTTGTTTGAAATAATGTAGTAGAAGGCGTCATGTGGTGAAAGAGGTGACGCTTTGTATGTAACGAAATCAATTTGTCAAAAGTTACACATACGAGGTTGAACAAAGTTTCGAAGCGATGTGGTTGACCTCAACGTTACTTACTTTTGTATTAAACGCGGCCTCAACACCTTTGCCTACTTGCCTTTTTGTCACATTTCACATTTGCGACCCATTTTAAATGAGAATGGGTATTACAATTCATTTAGTCCTTTCTCTAGTTTTATCAATATAATAACTTTATGCTTAACAGTATATAATCATAACTTTATCCTTCACTATGATTTTCTACATTATTGTGTGTATATATAATTATTTCTTCATTATAATTAAAAATTTACAAACAAATAAACTTATATAAAGTATTGTTTAATATGTAGCCGTAACCACACGTTAAGATGGTGTAAAAATTATAAAATAATTAGTAAAAACTTAGTAGTGTTCGTAATTATCCTTTACTGAAGCTTATTTTATAAGTGGTTTTTGTAACTCAATGGTTCATTTGTTGGATTGGTGTTATCACAAATTATGATCTTACTTTCGTAGTTTAGAATATCAGAGAAGTAAAAAATATATTTTCAAGTTAGATCATGAAATCGATACATTAAATTACTCTAGTGGACCTGTTAATATATATAATATGCAGGTGTGCTCCTAATTGAACGAAAATTAATATACTCTTTCCACATATGACTCTGTCTCGTACAAAAAAACATGTAATAAAATATTTGCTTGCCAATAAGTGTTTCCAATAACAGATTTGAAATAATAAATAAACCTACCCCCTGATTCTGTATAATTACATCGCGTATATTCTTATAGGTGGATCTCTCTCTCTCCTCTATTTTTAGGTTATTGAATAATCCTCTGGGTCGGCACATCTATGATAATAATAGTGATATTGCAGTTGGTCAGAAGTGCTCAATAATAGATTTACATAAGGGTGTAATGGAAGCGGGTGCAACCTCACAGTTGACAGACAAACAGATAGAAGCAGGTGTTGCAAGAGAAGTTGTGTTTAATTTACGAGCCTTACCTAAACAAGCATTGTAAATCAAGGCTTGTGTGACTGTGTCTGCTTGTACAATAGAATATACCGCAGTTTGTACTCGTCTACCACCATATCAATACTAACGCCATAATTAAAACTTTTAACTAACATATGACTTGTCGTTCTCACCGCATCGTGCATAATATAGTAACACTTATCAAAAGCTTTCTTGCCTATATATTACAATTTCTTTATTAACATAAGTTTTTACATTGATTGATAGAACAATACATCTTTGGAAATTGACTTAGGTGTACAGAGTGTTTACATCTTTTTACCTATAACTAACATGAGAATGTTTTATTTAAATTTGACATGAATAATAGTATTAAATTATAGAAAGAATGGGAAAAAAAATAAAAACCCATTTACAAATTTGAAGATAAAAATAACAACGATATATTAACAAAACAGTTACAAAATATAATGCTTAAAAACTAAATAACAATTTGTTTGGGTAAAACCAAATTTGAGTTGAGTGGATTATTGGAAATTTTATTTATTTTTAAAAATAATATCAGTTTTGGAAGTTCATTGGTAAAATGAACTTACGTTTCCTCGAGACATATTTGGTTTTATTTACATGTCTTATGATTGGGTTAGTCGGGAAGTTAGTCATTTTAGTGTAATGTTTTTTACTCAAATCTGCGATATTTGCTTTGATCATTTTTAACTTAATGTCCTCGTGGACTTCTTTAAGAAATGTGCCAGGTTCAAGATCCAAGGCCATCTTAAGACACTTGTTTTGGACAATTTGAATTTTATTAATATGACTTTTTGCCGCAGTAGACCAAGCTGGGCATCCATACAAGAGAATCGGTCTGATAATTGATTTATAAAGAAGTAGCTTATTCTTGGGTGACAGCTGACTACGCCTGTTAATAAGTGGATATAAGGTGTTAATAGCCAGGTTGCTCTTGTCCACAGCATATTTTACATGCTTGGACCAGTTCAACTTGGAGTCTAGGATAACTCCCAAATACTTGACTTCTTTGAGCCAAGGAATTTGTTCGTTATTGATACTAAGAGGGGGGATGTGGGATCGCTTTCTTTTGTTAGTAAATATTATTGCTTCAGTTTTACTCTCGTTGAGTTTTAATTTCCAGCGAGAGTAATACTGTGTTAGTAGGTCTACAGATGCTTGGAGGCGTCTACGAATTGTGTCTAATCTGTAAGATGATGTGAATATAGCGGTGTCATCCGCGTAAAGAGCTAAGGAGCAATTACGAGGAATAGGGATGTCATGGATGAAGAGATTGAAAAGATAAGGAGCGATAATACTTCCTTGCGGAACTCCCGCAAGGATTGGATGCTGTACAGATTTAACATTGTTAATATCTACTGAGAATTTTCTGTTAGTAAGATAAGATTGAATAACTTTGGTGAGATATGGTGGAGTGTTAGTGTTAATTAGTTTGTGAATGATACCATCAAACCAGACTACATCAAAAGCTTTGGCAAAGTCCAGGAAAATCATTCCCGTACTTTTTTTATTATTAAAATTTCCTCTAACATGCTGTGAGATTCTTGTTAGTTGTGAAGTGGTACAATGGCCCGGTCTAAATCCGAATTGTTCATTAGGAATGACGCAATCCAGAGTTTTTCGCAGGCGGGTTAATATGACTTTCTCTAGGATTTTACTCATGCAGGGGAGGAGACTGATAGGACGATAGCTACTGGGAAGGGATTTGTCTTTACCAGGTTTAAATATAGGGACTACTTTAGCTGCTTTCCAATTATCTGGAAAATATCCAAGAATAAGACACGAGTTAAATATTTTAACCAAACAATCAAGAGCCTTTTGTGGTAAGTGTTTAATAAGAGTGTTGTTAATGTTGTCGTGTCCTGGTGATTTTTTATGTTTTGAGTTTTGAATAATATCAGAGATTTCAGAAAGAGTTACCTCGTCAATCTCACATTCAGAATAGTTGTGAAGATTCCTAATTGACTTAGTAACTGCTTGTTCTGTGAGACTATCTGTAGTGTCATTATGTGTCAATGTGTGTGCTTTAACGAATGTTTCAGCGATGAGATCAACTTTCTCCTGAGCCTTGTAAATAATTTTATTACAGTCTTCGCTCCTGAGCGGAGGGATAAAGGATGTTTTTCTAGTCATCGACTTACACATCTGCCAAAGTGAGTTATTTTGTGTTTTGAGAGACCTTATCTTCTGTTCCCAGGATTCATTTTTATGAATTTTAATTTTATGTTTAATTTCTAAAATTAGCGCATTTATGACAGATTTGAGTTTACAATTTCTTTTCTTTCGCCACTGATTCATTAATCTATTTTTTACATGAATTAAGTCCACAATTTCAGATGGAAGTTTGTTCTTAAAAGTATTGTTAATGGTTTTAACAGGAATATATAAGGCGGCGGCGTTCTTAATAGAATCTGTGAGTGTAGTGATTGCATTGTCAACGTGAAATGTGTTGTTAGTGTCGAATTTAAGTGTAACGTTATTGTTAATATGAGTTTTGTAAGCGTTCCAATTAGCCGTCTCATAACTAAAGAAGGTTTTTTGGGTGATTTTGTAATTTCCGCCGATGTTAAATACAATAGGGAGATGATCGGAGGAAAGTGACTGTATTACGTCAACTTCGGTGAGAGAAGGACAACCCTTAACCACTGCAATATCAAGGATGGATGGATATCCTTTGGGTGGGAAATGCGTTGGACTTTCGGGGAAAAGGATACGAAAGTCTTTTTTATCACAATATTCTCTTAGTAAACGGCCATCCTTATTTCCGCGAATACAGTGCCAAAAGTGTTTTTACAATTAAGATCACCAGCAATTATAACATCCTTACCGAGAGACATAATTTTGTGGATATCATCTTGACAAATTTCTATTTTGGGTGGCTTATAAACCGAGGCAATAATGTGAGTTTTATTATTAATAGATACACTAATTGCTATTACTTCAATTGAGTTAGTTTTACGAATTACAACTTTCGAATGACATATAGAGTCTTTCATCACGATTAAAACACCACCGCCTGTTTTGCAAACTCGATCGTTGCGATGTATTACAAAACCTGGTCTTCTCAGAATTATATTTGTATTAAGAAACGTTTCACTTATCAATGCAATGTCAACACTTTCTCTTAACATAAAGTCAATCATTTCGTCGAATTTATTTGAAATTCCCCGGGAATTCAAGCAACAATCTTAATATTAGAACAGTGACTAACCTTAGACATTATCAAGCGATGCGGCGAGCTCCATGATGAGATATATCCTTTCATTCTTTGTCTGACATGTCTTTAGCTTCCGCTGAAGCTCTTGAACCTTCAATACAAGAGTCATCAGGTCTCCTATCGGCATATCAGCGCTAGAGATTGGGGCGGTAATGTTCTTCGCAGTAGATGTGGTGGTGGGACCTTGGGCAATCTGTGCCCATGACAGGTCAGTCACGTGATGAGATGTGGACGGGGAGATGACCTGGGCGGCCATTGGTCCACGAGCAACCTGGGACCAGGAGCGTCCGTTGACGATGTTCGGGGCGGCACTGGTGCACGCTGGGTGGCCGGTCTCGCAGCTGGCAGCTTGGGGGTAGATCTTAATTTGATCTGCTTCTGTCTGTCAGGGCAATCTTTGTAATTTGCAGTGTGGTCCCCTCCGCAATTGCAGCATCTTGCGGGGGAAGTGGCATCCTTTATGCATGTGGAAGTCTGGTGATCGCCGCCACATTTCACGCATTTGAATGCGTTGTTGCAGTTGGATGCTGCGTGTCCCCACTGTTGACAACGGAAACATTGCGTGATAGAATTTCTCCCAAGAGAGTATTTTTCAATTGTCACTCTACAGTGACAGATATTAGTAGTGTTTTTGAAGTCACTCATATTTGTCTCATTGCTGAGATTTATTAAATATAGGGGTGACTTCGTAATGGAGCCATTTTTTCCTTTCATTAGGAACACGTCTATTATTTTAAATCCTTTGTCGCTAAGGTCCTGCTTGATTTCCTCTACAGGAAGCAGAGGCAGGCCTCGTATGACAGATTTTTTAGGTCTGTCACATTCTAACGTAAAGGAGAAAAATTCCTTGTTTAATGATTTCAGGCCCGCTTTAAGGGCTCTGAAATCAGTGATATTGCTGGTTTGGACTCTGACTTGTCCGTTTGGTTTGTAATGTAGTTGGAATTTATTGATGAATTTCTTGACAATCGTCAAGTTTTCACCGTGCCCTGAAGATTTGAGATATAACGGGGGAGGTTTTTTGACATCCTTATCGGATGACAAAATTACCTCCCCCAGCGACTTAAATTGGTTTTGTTTTGGAATGGAAGTAGGAGTAGTAGGTCTTGGACGTTTGATCGGGTTCTTTGGTAAAAGAAACCCATCGATCGTCGTTTGAGCCATTACGTTTACGAGTTAACCAATGAGTATATGTTACTATGATAAGGAGCGATGGTACCTGATAATAATGGTGAAGTGGATTTTGGCGGCGTTGCGGCAAACTCGTTATCAGGAGAGGTCGCAGGGCGGCAGACCGGTTTGGTAGTTGCGACACTTGTGTACTTGACACTTTCGAATTTGCTTAACCATGCAAGGAGCACTTCAATATACGTGTGTACAAGACGGCTGTCTGGACGTAACTGAAGCTTTCTTGCCTCGTGACATTAATTTAAATATCAATGTCTTATTCATATTGTGGAATAGATTAATAATATGTTAAACAAGAATTATGTGAAGCTAAAAAAAAAAAAAAAAAAATTGCAATTGTTACCTTTTTAAAAATATGATAGATAAAGGGAGTCTTCCAGATCTCTGCTCCACCACTGTTTACAAAGACGTCAAAGAGATGCATTAATATGTAACGACTAGGGTAATTTTAATTGAAATTTTCAATTTGTTAATGTTTTTTATGTTCTGCCTGGTTTTTTAATAGGACGTTTATCTTTGAGTTTTGATTTCATTTTTGCTTTAAAGTGTTTTATCAATCAAAATATTCTTTTGATTTTTAAAAATTGATTATATAATAAATAAATATTTATGCATGATCAAATTATATAAATATCTATAAAAAATGTGAAATTTATTTAATATTTTAAATGGTAAATATTTCTGATTTTTTGCTTTGTTTTAATGGGAAATTTTCTATTTTGAGCTTTTAAACGTAGTTTTATTAAAACTTAAACATAATTTTTTTTATTTTTTTTATTATAACTTAAAAATAAAATGTTTAACGGTTTTTTGGAAAAAGCGAAGAATAAAATAATATTAAAAGTAGAACCGTATATATATTTTTTTTCACTGCATCATTATACTGAGGTACTGTAAATGATGCATTCCCTTTTTTATTGTGGAAGGTTCCCCGAATAGGTATATTATAACCACTCAAATTTACTATATATCTTTATACTATTTTCAAAGTTAAAAGGGCTTACAATATTATTTAAAAACGTATAATAGATTAGGTTGTCTTTTTACGCGAATTCAATCTTGTGGAGCTAGTCATTATTATTATTAAACACATGTATTACGTGTCAGACGGGGTGAAATTCAAATGCAAGAAGATGTTGGTCCACCTGTGATGATGATGATGATGATGATGATGATGATGATGATGATGATGATGATGATGATGGTGATGATGTTGGAGCTTCAGTTGATGACGAATAAACAAAATAACAGGAGCGGAGTATAAGATGTTAATAACAACGCGAATGACGCGGCTGTCAGCATCTGTATTGTTGCCAGTGCAAGGAATGCCATGCATTTCATATAATATAGCGACTCTGTATATATTATATGTATAATTATTAAATATCTCTAAAATATTATTTTGAAATTAATTTAATAATATTATCATTAAAATACCCGTTTCGAGATTTTAGATATGTATTAATTATGATTAAATATTTAAATTGAATTATTTATACCCCTGGCAACACCTAGCAACACCTAGCTGTCATAATGGGATTTCGATTGACTATTATTTATAAAATTTTACAGATTACGATTAACTACCTTCTATTGACAGAGACATGAAACGTGTTATAGATAATGAATGAATCTACATTAGTTGCCGGTCAAATAGGACCATTTTACTATTTCGAAAAAGCCCCATTTTATAGTTTAAACAATCATTGAAAATGAACATTTTTTGAAGTTTCATATATTAAGATCAATACTGACAGCAAACATATTTCAAACGAAAGTATACGATATCTCGAAGGTATTCGATACATATTAAGGGCTACTTTCGCATATCTTCAATAATCAACAAATTTAAATGCAGTCTCACTACCAAATATTCTATTCCATTTTGAATATATGGCTCAGTTCCATAAAGACTTAAGAGCACACGGAATTTTAATGCTTGTACCCTGATATATTAAGGACTATTTTTCTGTATATAGCGACTCTGTATACGCTGAGGATATTTGAAAGATTGACCCGTACAGACAGACAGACAGACAGACAGACAGACATATAAAATACACACAGTTAGACAATTATATATATTATAGGAACTGCTTGCTTCAACCCCGTTATTCTACAGTAACTGTACTGAACTACCCTATCTTTCTCGATTCCATAGCTCTTATTTTTGGTTTGTTTTCCTTGAGGCACAGGGATGTGCAATAAGGAATACGCTACGCATCGCCTTGTCGCGTCTTTTATACATTAAATCAAACAACGCTCTATATTTGCATGAACAACATTTTCAGTCTCTCGTTTTATATTGATAAATATCATAAATGAATGTGACAACTCAAGGTGAGAGGTGTTCGATCACAAAGCATGACATACTCAAGTTTGCATCTCGAAAGCTTAAGGATGTTTGCGTTACAATGTGTCTTCTCATCTTCACATAACATATTGGATGCAGAAAGCTCTCAGTCGATGCATAATTTCATTAAAGCCACGCTTGAGTTGCAATGTATTCTTATAAGTGTAATAATTGTAAATATTATTCTGTAGAAATTAGATTTGATTTTTATTTGAAAAATTGCTGTATTTTTTTGTGGGGGTTTTATGAGTGAAGTTGGATGATTAATCAATATATGAAGAGGAGTGCAATGATGTATTAAAAACCTCAACGCGCACTCAAACTGTCAAACATGTTGATGGATATCGCTTCATATGGGTCCTGTTTAAGGGTGGGTGGGTTGTACCATAAAAATAATGCGTGTTTGTGTTCAATCTGATGTATCAGGAACTCGTTTTATTTTTACCTCGGCACAGGCGATTAAGTTGTTAATAGGTTTCCACTGAAATGGTTCATTTACTACGATACGAATATACAACTCGATTTTGACCATCCATGCCATAGCAATATACTTTATAATTTATTACCAAAATTGTGATTTTTTAACTACCCCCAATTATTTATTTGTATATTGAGGATTCATTATTGTCGTAACATTTTTTTTTCAATAAATTTGCTCAAAACCTCATTGTTAATGAATATACAGGTTGGACTTAACTAAGAATATTTTATGGGGTGGTAGGGTACTATTAGAATAACCGAAAAAATATTAAATATATTTTTAAATTAATTAATATTAAAAAATAATTAATAATATTAATTACGTATAACAGACACAATATACACGAAACAGTCACTACTGAAAACTTAAGAGAAACAGTTGATTCCAAGATGGTGGCCCAAACTCGATTATTAACACTATTAATATAATTATTTTTTTATATATATATTTTTTTTAATATATTTAAATTTTTGTTCAATTATTCTAACGATACCTTACCACCCCCTAAAATATTCTCAGTTATTTCAAGTCCACCCTGTATAACTTAGCAGTTTCACATATAACAATGACATATCAAAAGATACATAAAATAATTAAATCCTATTATTAAAGGACCTTGGAATAAATACTCCACTTATATAATTTGGGGTAAGGAAACACACCACTTTATTGAACTCTCCAATCGCCTATTATTATGTATTAAATATTATTCTTAATAACTACATATATTTATTATATAATGCATTATACTTGTTAATTTGTGAAAAGAAAAGAGTTGATGAAATAGTACTAGTACACAAAAGCCAATTTCAAACAAATAGCAATATTCATGACTCGAATAGACGTTCGAAATCTATGTATACTATGTAATGTAGGTGTAAAATCAATCCATTAGTATTGGTCACTCTATTAAATTTTCAGTTGTAACGTACAGAATCTGTAGTCAAACCACACCCCATTTTCCACCCCCAACTCTCGATGAAATGAATATTAAAAGCTACGATTTTATATCGACCAATAGTACGATTGTTTCAATAATTGTACGCTTCGTAAATGAAAAATTCCCCATATGCTTTATTGTCGATTCGTTCCACTTAACATGGAATGTGATATTAATGATCACATGTAGAAATTGATGAATATTTCCTTTTAATTTGTACATGTTTTAAGCGATTTACCATCATTAAATTTATCATTAATTATGTACTTGATCATAGATAAATATGTGGTTTAATGATCGTATGAAATCAATCGAATTGCATGTGAAACATTTACATGACGTTGAATATATGCGGTTTTAGCAATGCCATCATTTAACCGCAAACCTTTGCACACATAGAGAGACATCACAGTCCAAAATCCTAAATATAATATTATACACTCAAGTGTCCATTACATGCTCAATTGTTATTTGCCTAATTGGCAATTCTACATTCAATTTTAGCGAATCAATTGTCCATTGTTTGAAAACAGTTCATATATTGCATCTAATCGTATCCTATACACCAACAATTTGATTGAAAATGACATTTTGATTTTATGCATAAAGTCTAATGATAGTATATACAGTTAAAATTTGTATTTTCGATGATATAAAAATATTTTACTATGAAAAAAGTAATGCTTTTGAATATTATACAATTCAATCAGTTTAAGCAAGGACAAGTAAAAAATCTTATAAATAAATATTTTAAAATAAGATATTGTTAATAACTGCGTTTATGTTATTTCTTCTTGAACTTTAATATTTCATTAAACGAATGAATATAGTGGTCAAAGCTAAAGTGGGATCAGTGAACTTAAAACGAGTACACACATTCGCAGTTTTAATCAGTCGATTAAACAGAAACATGGAAGCATAAAAGCAAATTTGCCTGCAATGTGGTATAATAGATTCAGTCGCAAGGAATAATTTAGAGTTGCAGTGCATTTAAAATTTTATCATAATAATTAGTATTTGAGGTAAGGCGTGGTGACAGGGTGATAACAACATCCTTTATATTATGCACCTCAATCCATCGAGTGTTTATCGTAGCGCGACATTCCACTACGCCGTAGCACGCCATACAATGCCGTAGCACTATATACTCTATACTCATATTAACACCTGTCAAAATTTAGGATAGCAAGTATTGCTTCAACGGAAACCAAGAATGGGAGGAAACTAGAGATAATAATAAGTTGCTCATAAATATTTTCACAGGTGGTGAAACGCAAACTCTGGTATGTAGTAAGTCATGCGCCTTTGTTTTTATAGAAAGTTAAGAAAACGTTAGAGAAAATTTATATTCACATTAAAAAAATATACCACGGTACTGAATATATTATAACATCGGATAATTTTTAAGATACAATATTTTATTATCTTGAAATTATTTATCACTAAAAAGTGAATGTAACACAACCCACCACTAACATTATTGACAGTAACTGTACCTAACTATAACTGTTATAGTTTTATATTTTATAAATGTAACTGTCAAGTGCAATATGGATTAAATGCCGAGACAAAGGACATTTTAATGTTGCAAGTAAACAACCATTTAAAGTATGTATTCGATTTACATATTATATTATTACACTATTTTTTTAAGCAAATCATCGTTCGTTTTAAAATTTATTTAGATTAAACTGGGTAAAGCATAACTATTGAGGTAGTTTTTATTCTAAAAAATATATATGTTTTTATATATGTACTATTGTAATAATGGCATTGTCAGTGATAAATAATTACGGTTTGAGGAGAGATAGAGTGTGTTTTTGTCATGTGGCGAGTACATACACTGTCACGATGACAATTAGAGATTCTGTCCACTTTTTCGATGTTTATTTGTGGGGATGAAGGTTTTGTTTGTTGTAGGCCCTATTCAAGGAAGGAAAGCGTCCTGGAATGGCGGAGTAAAGCGAAACTCGATCGTTTATCGCGGCGGGAAAGGCTTTGTCATGAAAGGAAAAAATGTCCCAAATAGAAATTTTCTCAGTCCATTTATTATCCGATATGTGAGTAAATTTACTACGCGAATGTGAACTCCCAGACAATGCCCGTCATTCACACATTCATCTAATAATATATCACGTAAATATTTTTCAGCCAGAAAATTATTCATATCTTACATTTGCAATACGCATATATTATGCTCTTAAGCAATCAGGTTGTACCAATTATATTTTTTTTTTTTTTTACAAAAATAAATCCTAGATTCAAGATAAAATAATATGTTGTTATAAGATTTTGATGTGACTCAAATATTTATATTAAAACACGTACCTTATTTGGGCAATAGCCGGAGGCCACGGTGTTTTTCCCCGTACTTTTTATTTCTTTTCCCCTCGCTTGTCTTTCTTTATTCGCTTCTTTTAATATATGTATTTATTCCGGCAAAAATAGACCTGCTTAAAAAGCAACAATCAATTAATTTGAATCGGTTTTATTTGATTTCGTAAGATATTATAAATTTATTAAATGTAAAATTTATAAGAGCAATTAATCAAGATTTTTTTTTGTAAATTAAAAAGTGTCTGCTGAAATTTATTCAGAAAGTGTTTTATCGGAGTGAAATCTGTTGTGAGAAGATCAAATTTGATGGTGTAAATTACAATTCCCATCAGGACTAATCAAGGCAACCGGTTTTTACGTAGAATTTGGCAGACTTTTATTTAATTACAAAAAAATATCGGAAAATATTTTATTATTATTTTAGATCCATTTTCATTTAACTGACCAATCAATGTTTTCTAACAATCAATCTTTATTTTTTATTATATGTTAATAGAGCTACGATTGATCAACAGAAAGGCCTTTTCGTTTGTGAAAAATGCTACAAATCCATGTTTTTTAGGGATGGAAATAGAATATTATTTGGGGAGCTAAAAGCTCGGTGTAGGGATATGTTTAAAGAAGATCGTCTATTGAAGGCTTTCAAAATATTCTTATAGGGACGTCGGAATAGAGAATTTCCACGATGATCGCCGTAATAAAAAGAGGCGAGAGGTGACAAATACGTTAGTGGAAGGAAGAGCTCGTTGTAGACGCCGAGGGATGATATCAAAAACGGTGGAGCTTTGCGGTAGGATTTATGTGTCCGACCTGCATTATATACACACCATATTTCTTTTTTTACAATAACCTCACAAATATATATGAATGTGACACCAAATTCAAAGGGAGCTACGAAAATTTACAAATTTATGTCTCGAGAAATAACATCTTACGCCACAACGCGACGCGCTGTATAGAATTTAGTAGCCCTGCCCTAGAAAACTAAATAAATCGACGCTTTTGACAAATCTAATCTAATCATTAGAATCACGATGAATTATTATCACAATCATTTAATATTTGACAGTTTTATTGTCATGTTTTGGGTACCTTGCGTGCTACAAACTAGATATAGTCTTAATTTTCTTTAATCCTATAATGAGACATTACGAGACTTTTTTATTATTATTATTAAGAGAAAACAGTCGTCTGGAGTATCAGAGAACCTACATATCTGATGGAGCTTTTAAGAGAGGGTTTTTTAGACACAACAACGTGTTAATTGTCTGTCGGTGATCTTAACTATTACTAGTTACACAGGTCACCGACTTAATAATCGCTTCTGTATTTAAATCAGTAAACCTGGATCGAGACGATTAATCGGGATTTTATTAATATTATTACCGATCTCCCAGTCGTAATAACCGATCAAATCAATTAAATTAAATTTTACTTGAGCGAGATTTGAACCGATGACCACAGTATTTGTAGCCACGCTTCTTATCCCCTGAGCTATTACGCTGGTTGAGACTTACTTCAATTCCAAAGTTATAGAAATTATGACTAATAATTTTCTTAATTAAACTTTAAAGCTGTAACTCAGTGTTTTCATATTAGGCAATTCTATGTATTGCGTAGCTGAATAAAAAACCTTCTTTGACGAAAAGTTAGTATTTTCAATTTATTGAAATATGCGAAAACCACAAAAAAGAATTTATACATTCCTTTGTATAAATTGAATTTGATTCCCAAATAGTTGTGGTTTGCTATAGGGTATAAGGCAGGCGAGTGTAAAATGCGCCTCGTCGACTATTTCCGTAGTGGAAAAGCACTAGCTGGAACAAATGATTTTCCTTTCAGGTGTTTCAGTACAAGGTATGAAAAAAGAGAAATCACGTAGTCCTAAAACGCTAAGCGATTTCGGCGCACCTGCTATGTGAAAATATCTAAAATGTCGCAAATTCAAGCTGGCCACCCACAAATAAAATAAATTTCAAAATGAGTATTTCAATATTGGATAAAATACTCCTCTCGTCTGTCTGTACATTTAATTTTTGTACAAGATTATTAAATTTTTCCGTAATAATGTACTGTGGAATATTATAGTAAGCCGTGCGGAAAGATGGTATATTTACATTTTGCTGAGTACAAGAACACAACAGGCGAATATCGCAGAATTTGCTACTCTGCCTCGCACACGTTTGTAAATTATGTAAAACCTTTTGAATTTATTTTGCGGGAATAAGGTACTTTATAATAAACACCAAAATGAATTCCATCATTGTCTACAAGACATCACGTTCGTGCCCTAAATCAACACGTGCTACGATAAATTAATACAGCCATATACGACACCCTGATACATTGCTGTCAAAATAATTGATATTATACCGGATTATATATAAATACATCATATATTCAATAAAACATGTTATCGCTTAAACACACAAAATATATTAACTAAATTGGAAGACTTAATTATTAACTTATTATCTATTGTACTTTATTTTTCAATACTAATAACATTTACTTATTTGTATTATTATCTCAATTCAAAAAAAATACTTATTTATCCTAAAACCACCAACCACATTTTTTGGAGCCAGTCAAAAGGTCATTATGAAATTTAATATACGGAAAATAGAGATGAATCTATTAGCTGAATTTTGAATCTGATGATGACTTCATGTTAGTAGTTAAAAGTATACTCAGAAATCTCAAAAAAATATTGAGGAAGTTGTATCAAGTTTTTTTTTTAATTATAGAAGTTCATCCAAATTATCTACAGTATGATTTTTTTATCAAGTTGACTGAATATAAATTTAATGAGTACTTTTTGATAATTTGATTATTTTCTAGTGATTTCCTACTCTATAACATACAGTTTTTATTATTAAAAGGCACAAAAATTTCAAAATCAATAAGATGCAATTTTTTCATCACTGAAGATAGATAGAACGAAAATATGGCAGCTAGACAATAATATATACAAATTATAGTTTTTATTCTGGATGCTTTAGATGTTTTTATAGACAAATAATTTGTGTATAATCTTTTTAATTAAAAGGGTTTCTTGTTGGAGCTGAACGGTTTTTGGTGATTCATTCCCATTTCGGGGGCTGAATGGTGATTGTTATGTGGCGAGTACATGATGAAATTAATTAAGACGAGTCCCGCGGATAAATTTCCCGATGGGATAAGTTAAAGAATAAATTGCGAAAGTTTCAGAGTACTTGGGGCATCCTTTTAATTGGTAAACAAGAGTCAAAGCAAATGTATGTTCGGAGATCTTGAGTACAGATTATATTATGTATTTTAGAGTTAGCTCACAAAATTTATGGATCGGCCGTGAGTGGAATGGAGCCACAACTTGCTCCCAAATTGCCGTTAAATTTATCACCCGCTGACCCAAACACCCGCTTACGTTTTTAAATCTGACTTCATACTGATATTTTAACAAACAATTAACTATATTTGAGCCCAACATGCCTGATTTTATCAACGTTGTTTTATTAAATTTCATAGTGGTAACACAATCCCAACGTAAACAATCGATAGATTATTTTAATAAATATTTTTGCCTGTATTATTAATTCACGAGTCACCCTTGGCACGCGATTGTTAAATTTGATAATTTTGTGCTGATTTGTTGGGTAGGCAATTAGAAATAGATCTGATGGTTGCAGGTGGCTAAACACCTTTGCTTTGCATTAAACAACGATTTTCCATTTCCCAAAGGAGAGCTTGATGCCTCGCTTATCAAAAATGTTTACCTCACTACAAACAACCAACAACTCGTAACTTTTACCAACAATTCTGAACTCGCATTGCAATTATATCAAAAACACATTAGAACAACTTTCAAATTGTAATATATTAAATCGAAATAATTACTTATTATATTAACGATTACTTATTTTTACTTTGTTATTGATAACATTATGTATTATTATTGTCATTAAAAATAACAAGGTCATAGCAATATCACGGTATTTTCTTTTCATTTATAATATATTATTTTCGATGAAATGAAATATTGATTAAATTATTTTATAAAACTTGAACTTCGTCTCGTTAGTATCCTAATTGTATTACTTCACACGACATGTCTCGAAAACAATTTCAAATAAAATTACAGCCAGACGAAGTGAATTCTCCTACCAGTTGAACTTTCCAAAGTCGTTCCAATGCTAATATCAAATCGAGACTCTCTGCTGACTTTTATTATCATTGCTTTTTTATGAAAATTACGAAGATTTTCTGAACATCGCCCCAGTAGTCTGCATTGCTTGTCAATTGTTCAGTAATATGACAAGAGTGACTTTTCGCCCCCCGGGGTAATATTTTTTTATGTTACATAATATCGTCTTTTAGAAGTTACTTGGGAATATGCCGCAGATATGAACAGCATTCGGATGCGTGAATCAATATCGGTTTTATCACTTCACATCGTTTTATCTCCCTTTAAATCTTTATTGAGTGATTGTATTTCGAATGAGAGAGAAAAAATGTTTTCATTGACTGTGAATAGCTTTGAAGTGGTCATTGGGCAGGGCTATTGTGAGGGTTTCGATGGTCAAAGTTGAGCAATTATGGCATATTTGGCGGTTCAGCCACTCCTCCCTCGGGAGTCAGTTAACATTGAGTGTAAAAGCTACAGATCAATATCGGTACATAACAGTATTGAGGTGCGATTAGTTGTAGTGATTCGTTAGCAGAGAAGAGATCATGTCTGGCTGGGATTATTCCCCAGAACGCAATTAGAGGCATCCGGTGTTAGTACACACTATGTAATACTAGTACATGCCTTAAGACACGGAGTTTAGTATGAGCAAGCCATTAATACCCCTTTTACTCGAGGGACGATTATATGAAGGTGCCGTTATCAATAGCCTGTATGCCTGAGGCTAACGGATATCGCGGATACATGCCTTCGCTAGGTGACTTCCGTTCACACTACAGAAACAATTAACCACTTCTATAATTAAGACCTTCACTATTATACTATTGGCTGTATACATTTTCATTAAATAAAAATAATCATCAGTGCCGCGACTATTCGTGAACTAATGTGGGATTTTCACCATATCTTATATGACCAGGGTAGTAATATCAACTAAGGGCCGGTTTCTTCAACCCGTGTTAAATGGTGTGCTACGTAGCAAGAAATTGTACGAATCTCGTTTCATTTTTTTAATTTTTTTTATTTATTTTTTTATTATTAAGAGAACACAGTCGTATGGAATACCAGAGAACACAGTCGTATGGAATACCAGAGAACCTACATCGCTGATGGAGCTTTCTTTGAGGAGGTTTTTATACACACAACGTGTTAATTGTCTGTCGGTGATCTTAATTATTGCTAGTTACACAGGTCAACGACTTAATAATCAGTATTTACCTTACAATACAAGAAATCAGAGTATACCAGGATCCAGGATCGATCGGGATTTTATTAATATTATTCCCGATCTCCCAGTCGTAATAACCGATCAAATCAATTTAAAAATTCATGACTTGAGTGGGTTTTCGAATCCTATGACCACAGTATTAGTAGCCACGCGTCTTATCCCCTGAGCTATCACGCTGGTGTGTCATATACAAATATTCAGTTTCTTCAGCCCGTGCTAAAGCTATAGCCGAAGTGTGTATCGCAGGCTTTCAGTAGAACTTGCAACAAGCGACTCGAATCGAAGCGACCAGCTCGGCACGAAACTGGAATGGAGGGGAGAATATAGCACGAGCTCAAGATTTAGCTATAGAATGCCGGATTTCGAGATAGGATTTGACACTTGAATAAACGCATTTGGCGCGTGAATCGCCCAGTGACACGAGCTCGAGATTTTACACGAATTGAAGAAACTGGCCCTAAATGGTATACTCGCGAGGTTGTAAGTTATTGTAATATAACATATTAATAACCCATGGTGCATACACAAATTTGCGCGAATGCATTTGTGCGAATGTTCGTGAGAATCCAATGTAAATATTATTAAATAATATTAATACTTCCGTTGATCAGTGTTTGAAATATTTGAATTCATTTAGTAAAAATTCATCATACACTCGACGAATCAAGGGAAATGTTAACGAATTTGCCATTAATCTACATACATTCACTAACATTCGCGAGTTTCTGTACCCGCCATTAGGTATATAATCTGCTCATGTGTTTGCTACTATTTATTATCTTATAATTTACACATTTTATATATTATATCATTTCAAAGAAGATTTTTTTAGCAACCATGCGCTTCGGATACCTATGATAAAAATTGAAAGGTGTCTCATGTATCATTTTATTATGGAATGATTAACTTTTATACTTTTAAAAATGACGTATACAAGTATATTAGTGTAAATAGTCTTAGAAAGCATCCGGTCAGTTATTATCTACAAAGTCATACTAAAAAGAAAGAAAATACGAGGGGCGTTGTTAAAAACAGATTTTACGCTCCGAGAAGCCGTAAACACTTTTGTGGTGATCTTTTGACGAACGGTGAGAGAATCTTTTGTGAAACGGGGAGGACGTATCAGCGCTTTTCAAAATGGCTGCTTTTTGGAACGATGCCAGTTCGTCGTTTTGATTTTACTAATGACGACCTATCAACATCACCTCTCCACCTCTTCATTTGTAATCATTATACGCTGATTGAGATAATCGACGAAGAGCCTGTTACACCTTAAGTTGGTATAAATATTTTTTTAATTGGTCATTGAAACGACTTGACTGTAATTATATCATTTTCACTTCAAGAGAAGAGTCGCTTCTTGGCAGGCTAGTCACGCGCGATGTTGCTGAAAATGTTTTACGTTCATCAGATAATGAAATAGGAGTCTTTCAAGTTGGTTTACGTAAGCCAGGGCGTGATGCAAGGAGGGATATTTTCGTTAATTGAAATATAGTCGGCGTTAAGTGAAAGGCTTATGGATGTTGGCAGGAGTCCAAGTGTAGAGGCTGGCAGTTCGGAGCTTTATATTATTTTTTACTATCTGGGCCACTGTGCCGCACTACTTTAGCCTTCTAGAAAGTCGCGATTCGGATGTACGCTTTTATAATTGTGAGATTTATGCCGCCATTTGAATCAGTTCGTACGGAAAAGCGGTTGTTTGTTTCACGCTCCGTTTCTCAACGGCCACTAAGTAATAACTTTTCTAGTATTAGCCTCTCAAAGAATATGTTATCAAAATACTGGACTTATTAATTCTATTTTTATCCACTCCAAAGATACAGATCTAAATATAACACAGATATTAATATATTCCAATACGTCACTAATCTATTAATCACAGCAGTGTAAATTAGTTTAACAAAAATTAAATCTCTTGATAACTTTACTGATAAATTAAATTTTTCAACTTCTCTCGTGTAATATTTCATTTCTATATGACACGCTTTCCATCTTCCCATTTACACCCATTAAATAAAAAATAAGGATGCAAACTCTTATCCGATGTAAATCGTTTAAATTTTAAAGCGTTGGTTTATTATATTAAATTGAATATCGAATGTCTAGAAATACAATATATTTACAAAAAAATAAATATAGGCGTTGAATATTTCTTACTTTTGATTCGATCTGCTTATATCATACAGCTGGATATTGTCCTGTACGATGCGCTTGAATTGAATAGGCAGTGTGGAGTATATTTACGTTTCCTGTATTTTACTTCACGGCAAACAAGTAAATAACATGACTAGGTGTTGATAGAAGACTTGGAAGTTAAGGAGGTCTGGTGACAGGACTGAAGGACGTCTTTTAGGGATCTGCTCGAAAATATTGTCGTAGCGGGTATATGCTGTATTTTTGTAAGTGCACAAGGTGGACATTTCAACAAAACGTCCCATTCTTGTTGAGAGAAGAGAAGAGAACAGTCCTCATGGTATTAAAGTTGTCCGGTGGAGCAACAATAGATGGAACAAAGCGTTGTGTTCAAAGAACCAGACGCTCCTCACCACCCTTACTCGTTCTCTCTCTCTTCAATACTTGATAGCTTTATATTACAAAATATGTAGGAGAGAGGAAATTCCACACGAATTTGAACATTTGCATAGAAACGAATCGTATTTGGAGCTCTGGAGTATGGCATATTTTCAGAATAAGTTAAAAGATGTGTTTGTTTTTTTCTCTTGATTAAGTGATTGATATGTCTTCACACTCACAAGTGGGACGTATTAATTGTTTATGGTTATAGTTTTATAAGCAAAGAAAAGATTTTGCCTAAAGCACAAATACAAGTGCTCTTATCGTATAACATTATTGTTACTTGGCCAATGAGAGAACGAGCGCTTGATACTGATTGGCGGTTCTGTTTATTTACACATCTCTCATTGGCGGAGATACAAGAATCACCAATAATGTGTGTGGCGGCACTAAACCTTGATGCATGTTGGTTAATTTGGCTGTGAATAATAAGGAACTCAAGTTGTATGAAGAGGTAAATTCACGAAGCGCGAGAATTACAAAATAAAGAATTTAATAATTTTAATTTAACCGCAACTAGGACAACCCAGAAAGTGAGTAGTCACGATATAATTCTGGCTCAAAATCATCGTACATAATTTTGTTATATTTGATCGCAAATTGAATCATGCATCTTGCTGATTGTGGCCATGATTTACTTATTTATTATAATAAATATGTCGGATCATCCTTTTTTTATTTTGTACTTTGATCCCTGAAATGTCGTACCCAAAAGGTTTTTTGTTATGCAAATATCTTTACCCACTTTGGCATCATTTGTCAGAAGTTCACGATGAAGATATCACACTGTCCTTGGAAGCAACCCTGTACTTCTTAACTTGCCCAATGCCTCCCTTGTTCTACTCACAATGAATCCCTTGTTCTACTCACAATGAATAATAACCCTTGAACGGAGTTTTGCTCACTGGACTTTCACTGAATACAAATTCTTTAATATTAAGAGGTTAATTATAATTGCAATCTATTAATGAATATAATAATGTGTTTGATAGTGAGATCCCCATTAAAAAAGTAAATTCACATTAAAATCATCCACTTTAAATTAGCGAAGGCTTGCTTGCTGGAAGGCCCCTTAGCATGAGAAACACAGAATAGTATTTACACATTGAATCGATAGATCTGTACGTATCATCGGAGCTGTTTGGTGTATCTTTTTGAAAAGGATAATGTTATTTGGATAGGGAGGAGTTTAGCTTAACGACGAGCACTTGGTGCAGGCGATTTATGTATTTAATTACAACAACATCTGGGAGGGTGGCTTGTTTGTTCAACGATATCCAAGCTGTTTACTTGTTCTTACTTCACAAATGACTTACACGGCCTTCCTCCTACTTGATATTTAGTACAACAGGCCCCCAAAGCCTACTGATTTCACAATACTAATGATTTTACTAACTATATATTTTTTTAATTTTCAGGTAAGCACTTCGACAATTCCATCACTCCGAGACTCGTCAATGGTGGTAAAAATCATATTTTAATTATAGTGAAGAAGTAATTGTTCGTCCTAAAAACTCATTTAGTCACTAGTCGTTTCGAGTAAAACGAACAGGGTGTTTGATAATAATGTCGAGTTTGGCTCTGTGGTACTAGGTTGTGTTGGTGACAGGTCCATTTTGCCTTGCTGGACCGGCAAGCTCTTTTAATCACAACAAAATCCATTTAAATCGAGTTGCCAAGTTACCAACACCCGAAAACCCGTCCCTAGACCACGAGAAATAGTTTTACCGAGTAACCAAATTAACCCGCGGCACGCAAATATATCCAAACAAGTTAGACAAATTTATCACTGAAAAATCTACCCATTCAAAAATATCATATTACAATGTAATGGAGATAGTTCTACGATGATAAAGCATTAGCTTGTAACTAAAAATATGGATTAAATTTAAAGTCCAATCGTCTGCTAGTACCCATATTTTACACTACATAATTAATTATGAATAATATTGTTGAATTTTACCAAAATGTGTGTTTTACTTCCTTTTTATTCGTAATGTTATTTTTAGGGTAAAAATGTATTTATGGGTAAAAGATATTTTTTTACATTAAATTTTGATCGTATTGAGTTTATACACATAACTGAGTAAAGTAAAACTAAAATTATGGTTAGATAAATACGATTAGGAAAAAAACGTTTATGCCCTGCTTATATCTAACTATCACTAGTTTATAATTCGTTACTTTAACTTGTTCAAATAAATTAAAAATATATTTGACTGATAAATATTATAGTTTTTATTGGAGAAATGGCGACAATAACGTAATGATAAACAATAAAAATGGGATTTGATTATGATACGCAAATAAATTTTGTCAACATAATTACAAAAAAAGAGATTTTTGCCTACAATACAACACAGATTTGTTTTGATTTTTATTATGAATATATAGATGAACGAAAGTTTAAGTTTTACTCAATTATATTCGGGAAGGTATTTTTTATTGTAGATGCAATATCAAATCGACGAATGTGAATGTGATTTTTATGTTGGGTGTAATTTGGAGGAAACTCTTAAAATGAAAGCATAAATGCGAATGTCCATCTTTGTGAAATGTGGACGGGGAGAAAAGGGCAAAATGTCGAGGGCGGTAACTCTGGCCTCCGATACGTTTTTACCGAAAGGACTAAAAATATTGCCTTTTCATGTTTAATGAAATTGGAAAAGGCTGATGATTTCCAAAAACCGGCCCTTTATTACTGAACGGATATGAAGAGATATTTGAGTGCGAGGACGGGACAGCGCGACGACGCTTTTGGGCCCCTTTGAACCTTTGCCTCGCAACAAAATGTCCATTTTATGACTACAAATATAAATTTATGTTGAAACATTTTTAACAACACGTGTGAAGATTTACTATGGAAATACATTTTTCAGGTATTTTAGGAACGTCGGAGAAAAATGTTTTATTTTCGCACAAAGCACACGTGTTTGTTCGATGCGAGTAATATTTAAACTTTGTATTAAACTTATGTAGGTAGATATATCAATATTTTGTATATAATATGCTTTTCACATTCCATTGACAATCTTCACGTATCAGTGATCGATTAAACACCAAAAGAAAAATTACAATCTAGATTTAAATATTTAGCATGTACATCGAAAATTGAGAGTTTTAAATGGATATTTCATTTGGATCACATAAACCTTTACTAAAATTTATTCTTGATTATTTGTCTCTCTATATACATATATTCAATAAATTAATTAAATTATATTCTGTGATACTTTCAGCGGTAATGATAGTGTTTGAGAATAATGTCGGCTTAATTTAGCGGCGAACGTGTTAATGGGCGGAATATGGCGTACCGAGTGAAAATAATGAATGTCCTGTATAGTTTGTAATTAAGCGGTGATAATAAATAAATTGTGTCAAATAAATTAATTAAGTCAGAAATCATCACACAGTGAAGTATTAGTATACAGTAAGTGATATCCGATCTTACAAGCCTGATAATGATAGTGTACGTGTTGTGCTTTTCATCAAGTCAAACATGAGATATTAATATTCATAAGACTATTATTTATTTAGTAAAACGGGCAAAACACTAGAAGATTAGATGGCGAATTAATGCGGGTGGTGGTTTTATTATTGCGTTTGATTATGAGCGAGACTATAAATCGATTAAGGGTTGTTGTTAGTATGGGGTGTGGGTGTATTAAGTGGAATAGCTATAAAAGGGTTAGTTAATATTGCAAGAAGAGTGCTCTTCTCACTCTGTAATCTTTATTATCCGCATCTAACGTTTATCTATCTGAAGGTTCACAGATCTATAGTTATATACGATGTGATTATGAATTATGTATAATTGACTATAAATATAGGTATTTAAACATATTGTTTGTAAAAAATATTAATCCCAGCTACCCAAATCAAGATTAATTAATTTGAATTAAAAACACTCATTATAAAGTTTTTCTATAGTCTTTTTAATTTTCTTATTGACTGATTTTCTCTATTATAATTGGGCTACATCAGTCAATGTATATTATTACAACCCTTTATTAAAACAAATATTACCAAAAGCGTCATGCATTGAATTATTAGATTTTTTTAAAGATAAACTTTTAAAGATAAACCAATAAAAAAAATCTTAATACCCATTGTAGTATATTATTTAGAAAATTATATAATTTATAGAATATACAGTTTTCAGATGTTCTTTCAAATTTGGTCACAAAAATATTATTTTTGTGTGTCTCTTAAAAAATATATTCATGTGATGACTTATTACCGCCGATTAGAATGCCAGATAACTAGATGTATATATAAATATCAAGATGGCGGACCAAGCAGATGAGTCTGGGTGAGACAATTAGTGTTGGCCCTGTCAATTAGTGTTGCCCCTGTATAAAAGTTTAATAAATTTACTTACTTTAAATAAGCAAACTGTATGTTTACTTCTTTTTGGTATTGGCCGACACGACCGATATTAGAAGGCCACACAAGTGGATGATAAATATCAAGACGATTCTGAATGAGACTCATCTGCTTGGTCCGCCATCTTGATATTTCATCCACTTGTCCGGCCTTCTAATATCGGTGGTATTGGATGACTACATTTTTTGCCAAGTTATGTAAAAAAATGTCTTTTTTTATTTGAGCATCAAAAGTAGGTAATACTGAATATTTGTTAATAAATTGATGTATTTGTGAGAAAGCACTTACCGAAATGATACAGTCGTGATTGGTTAACTGTTTTGTCTCCAATTTGTCGCAAAATATATGTTTTCGGGTGAAGAATGTCGGTAAATAATAGGTTAGTTTGAGTGCCAAGTTGACAGACAGAAAGACAAGCGGATGGTGAACACCCATCATATTTTATGATACAACGTGATACGTGATACTCGTGCAATATTATATACTACTTTTAACATTTTTTTACTACCAATTATTTCACCCATTGTGACAAGAAAGGGGAGGAATAATATCAGCTGAATGATATACTCAAATATTAACACCCACCATATTCAACCTCTATCAAATTTACCATCAAATGATACTTTAGTCGTACAACAGCATATCTCTGTACACAATAATGATATTGAACTAAATTCCTAGTTTATTAATAAGAAAATATTACATAGTTTGTTTAGAGTCTTTTCGAAATAATAATAAATATTTAAAGCAGTTTTAAGATAACGATCAGTGTAGAATTCATTAGCAACTTGAATATTTCCTCAGTAACAATTTATCTTTATAAATATTTAAAATAATTTTCACGAAAATGTTAAACTGGTTGTCACTGTAGAAAATATAACAGTGACTTGAAAATATTCTCAAGTGTCCTTTGAAGACATTATGAATCAATTTTATTAATATCACGGTGATTGATCAAAGAAAATTCAAAATAAGGCTGTCGAAAGGGAGCATCGGTATGCAAATTAAAAGTTTGTTTTGTTTGAAAGTTTCTTTGAAAAATTGAAATTAATATCTCAACCTCTCTACCTTCTTCAGTGGTATAAAATCTCATATTTTACGTGGGATGTTTTTTTTTAGTAAAGCGGGAATATCCGGAAAGACTATTTGTACTGGTTGAAATTTTCACCTTAACTCTGTAACAATTTGCGGTGTAATAGCATCTTTAGGGTCTCGCTCCACGTGAGGCTTATTTATCACAGATGGACGATTTATTTCCACATGAGGGAATTATTGAAGAAATTTTGGAGGATATTTTTGTAGTGTATAATAGATAGAAGTGTAGAAAGGTCCACAGTGTCAGATGACATAGCCAAGGGTGGATATGCGTCTATGGGGAGTCAGGTTGGCAGGTGGGCTGGGCCTTCCATTGATTTTATCCTGTCCTGGGCCTACACTCGTCGCATTTCAATCTGAATAAATATTTATGCATGAACGACGCCTATTTCATCCCTAACCAGTCTTTTCCCGACCATTCCAGAGGGCAAGCCTTCTCGTATTTTATTAAAACCATCACCTCACTCCGATTTCCACACTTGTGCTTATACATACCTTAAATACTCCTTCTTTTAAATGTGTCTGATTGAATAGTATTTTTTTGTTATTTTGATACAATTGGTGAATTAAAAACCATGTTTTTTTGCTTGATGGCAACACTTACAATGCCACTTAACCCAAAGAAATTTACCTCTAAAGCGTTGCGATATTTTACTACAACGTCTCCAATATTCTCACTTTGCTGGTGTGGTTTTCAACTCGTTAATTGATAATCAGGTAATACGTTAAGATAAACATCGAACATCGATAGAGCATCGTTATTTAAAATTAAATACAAATTAAAAAATTTACTCTATAATGTGTATGAAAATAACAAATTATTATTTTTGTTATTTTTTTTTTAGTTAAGTAGCATTAAAAATATTTTTTGTACATTAAAACCGTTGAGAATTAAGTGAATTTTAAAGATTATATTATTGGTTTGTTTTAATCCGGATATTAATTCAACCAAAGTGATGGTTAGAATATTTTAAAAAGCTATATTAATATGGTTTAAATAAGAAATGTACATGACTTTTCACTTAACAGTTGGTTTTCTTCCGACTTCTATAATAAGATTATCAGTATCAGTATAGCAAGCCATTTGTAGCATGGCTAATATTCCATAGATTATTTATATATTCTTTATTTCTATGTATAGTCCTTTAAAACGTGATGCGATATTATTATTTCTCTCTCTCTCTATATATATATATATATATATATATATTGCTGAAAGTATTGGATAATTAAATATTCATTCAATCATCCATTTTGGTGGGGAAATCTGTTAAAGGCAAGTGTTCGAAGGTGGAGAATCGTAAATATGCGTCCGTTTTAATAAAACGACATATCTTGGGTGGCATGAAATATGAAATTCTCAAAGGAACAGTGAAAAGGAAGGCAAGAAACCATTTCGTATAAGTAATCGACACGTACCGATATGCGATACGACCGCATTCTGTTTCTCCATACCTACCCTTATGCAAATTTTATTCTGCTTTATGAAGCTTTACGACTAACCCGACCGCTTTTATACCAATCCAAATATTTCAAAAGCAGAACGTATTCTTATTTCCTCGTCGCCCATTGCCGTTTATGAATCACCGATAAACTGTTTATATAAACCGCCACCACCAACATCCCCATTCGTTTGAATCCTCAGCGGGCCAATTTTATGTTCTCCGCTCTTTTTTACGGTGCCGAGTATCCACTTAATGTGAATGTATTTTTATTTAAATTACACAGAAACAAAGCTTGTTAATTTTAACGTCGATTTTTCAAAGCGGTTTTGCATTTTTTTGTTAAATTAAAAATATGTTGATTATAATATAATTAGATTGTCGACTTTCAATTTATAAATACAAATAATTTGCACATCATTCAATATTAACGCTTGGCAATATTTTGCTCTCCGCGTACTCAATATTTAAAAAATATATATATAAATTTATTTAATCGTCGAAGAACGGTCTGTATAGAGATTCGACGATGGATCGAGACAAACTTTGTATCGAGTGACGATGCTTGTTTTTTTCGCAATTTTTTTTTAGTATTAATAATATTTATACATTCACAGTGTTCATGTGAGAGTATAAATTCAAAAGAAACAATATCATTTTATAATGATTAATTATTTATTCAAATACAGAATCGAAACAAGTGGCATGCACATGACATGTATATTTCGTAAAGCTATTCTTCATCCGATTTCCTGAATGATTCTTTTACACTGCTTACTGTTACTGCTTCCTGAAGAAGGCTTGCTTGGCTTGATCTATATCCCATTTATTTAATACTGTCATTCTTTAAAATCGAATAAAACAAAATATTCAAGCTTTCACATCAAAAGAAAGAGAACAAACAAACTATGAATTAAAATAAATTTCACATTTGTGAATAAAGACATACTCGAAATCTGGGATAGATATATTACTTATTTATACAACTTGTTTGAGATGCTTTGTGAGGATTTCACAAAATATACATGTCTTCGGTAGGCTAATATGAAAGTTTTGTGAGGGCTTTATGGCAGTGTTGAGGTTGCTTCTGATACATAGAGCAGACATCAAGTGGTTGGATTATCTGGCCGCATATCTTTTACCACAACTTCATTCATACGGAGAATTTTCACGGCTTTACCGGGGATTTAGACTATGTTTATACCGAGGATCTATTGTGGATCTACACTTTGAACCGAGACAATTCTATATCTACCGCTTGTGCGTATTTTCTTTGTTTATACGCTGTGTGCTTTGTTAAAAATGCATGAATGTTTTTTTTTGGGTAATATTAAATATTGAACATAGTTACTCTCAGTGAAATTGTGAAATTCAATACAAAACTATACGCGTGTGTGTAGATGTTATTACGAAATTAACACAATACCCGTCGAAAGTATGTATTTTCAGCATTCATTTGTGTGGTATATTAAAAGTTTTCTCTGCGGATACATTTTGTGGGATTGTTGACGCCGTTGAATTCTATTGTTCTGGTAAAAGTTGGACGTTGTATTATTATAGTCAAAGTACTTGCCAGGAAGTATTATATGTATATACACACTCTCTTTCTTTCCATTTATGACACGCACATCTTATTTTTAGCCAATTTTAATGTTGTACTTAAATGATATAATCTGAAATTTAATTTCAGTAGTATTCAACATATGTTTATATACAGTACATAATTTCGACTGAGAAACATGGTGAAATTTCAATTAACAAATACCGCGTGTATCAAATTGGTTGAACGCACCCACCGGCGGAAAAGGCTTTGTCTCAAACAGGCGAAAGTTATTCGCTAATTACACCGACGAGAGTGGCTTTTGTCGCATCTGACGCTAAATTCTGTGTAGTCATATTTAAATATGTATACAAATAGAAACAATTCTCTCATTCGCTACAATTGCATTTAGAATAATGAAACTAATTTTAACTCGGTGACGTGGAGCCATTCTTCATAAAAACCAAGTGGAATGTAAAACTTCTTAAGAGGGTAATATATATGCGGAGGACATTTGATAAAACGACATGCAAAATACAGAGGGTACCATAATAACTCTATAGGGAAATCTTTGAATCAATTCACGCTTACCCAAAAATATTAAGTTGACATCGGTGTCACATTCTTTGACACCCCTTTTTATAATAGTAGCTGTATACAAACAGTATACGTGTTTAACAACATTACTACTTGTATAGGTAATCTAATTAGTTGATTAAAAACAAATCGAAGAGGGCAAGCTTAGATTTCATCAAAAACAACCAAATGAATACATTCGTTGTAGGGACGAATCTGATTTTCTAGAAAATTGTGTTTGGGTGTATCTGTCGTTACAATCACTCCCAAACGGACTGTTTGGGTAATGATTTCTCTCGGCTGAGTAAAATCTCAGTTCTCTCGGCAAGATTGTTTCAAATAAAGAATGTTTCTCACTTCTGATCTTTGGGCCTGTTTATAAGGATATGAGAAGTTTTTATCACGAACCCATCTCTTTTTCTCAGCCCGCCTTTCGCCCTTCCTCTCACGAAAAAACTCGTTTTCACGGCGATAAGAGAACTCTTTATTTCTGGATGCGGTCCTTTAGCGAAATGAACTTTTCACTTTTAACCGGGACACGTAAAAAGATCGTTTCGTATAAAGTCGGCGCGTCCGGATTTCGCAACGATTCGCAATGAAATATGCCCGATCCCGAAATGGGCTTTTAGCGTTTACATCTGCGCCACCTACTTTATTTTATCTTCCACTCGAAAAGAATGATTTTTTTTGGATCAACCTGATTTCAATCAATTGATTTAAGTTTAAATAGTGTGCAAGTTGTGTCGCTGCAGCAATTTCGTTCATTAAAACTTGTGTTGGCATTAATAATGTAGCGATTTAGAGCGCGTCTCGAAGAGAGTTTCTATTGAGGCTTTCTTGCATGAAATTGTAGCTTTGAGCGTGTAAGATATCGATGTGAACTTCGTGATGATTGTGTAATATATTTCACGTTTTGAAAGTTATTGCAGAATATGTTGTTGAATAATGTGTATGATTACACTGCAGAGTCACGTTCTTTACTATAGCCGTGCCTGGATGCACATAGGGTTATATAATAATATATTCCCTTTGATTATGTAATATGTATGTAATTATATAAATGGCAAGTATGTTAGCCTTTGTGCCTTTGTGCACTACTCCTTTCAAACAACCACCTTACAAACTAATACTGCACCATTTGCATATTTTAACTATCATATTATTTCGAAAAACTAACTTGTAGCTTGTCTATAATATATTTACATCTTTATAAACTTTTTTCTATTATACATGGGGATTAAATTATGTTTGTAAGGTACAATCACAAGGGCTTTATTTAAAGTTAAAATGAAAAATAGCATTGTGACGTCTTCAAAGATATTAAAATACAAAATTAACGGCGGACGCGGAGAGAAAAAAGTCGTTTCACATTTATACAATGCAAAATAAGGGTGAAGTGGAGGAAAGAAAATATAAATTTTAGCGCAATTAATCGAAAGAGATAGAGGAAACGATAAAAAATGGAGGGTCGAGGAAAATGTATACATTTACAAACAAACTCATTTTTCATTCAGTAGCGCAAAGGAATGCAAGAAAGGTAACACAGTTATCTTTATGTTCATTAGTGGGAAAAAGAAAAGGTGCGAGACAATCACTGGAAAGTCCCAAGTAAACCCTCGTTTCTGTCATTCAAATGTTTTGCACTGAGAAAGTTATATTAACCTAACGAGACATTATTTACATTATTGTTATTGACAGTCCCTTTAATTTTATAATTATTTGGTAAGATATTAAAATCCTTCTGTTGACTTTATTCAACTCCCACGTGTTTGCAATTACTCCTTTCTCGTTTTTCGTAGGATTAACGTTTTCATCGCACGTGCTTGGGATACTTTTTTTATTTATTGTATACTTACTGTTTATTTCTATTTATGTGGAAAAATAAAATGTTACGAGTAATTAGCACGCCTCGCCTGCTGTTAATGTTTATTGCATAGTCGACACCTTCATTTGATCGTGTAATATATGGGAATTTATTAAATATTTGTATTCATATATTAAGCAGCTACAAGAAAATTTTATTAAATAATGATTAATATGAAGTGTGAGCGAAAAACATGTAACATTTTTGTATAGTAAATACGTTCAGAATTTTGAAATCTGGAATTTGCATTGAAGCCATATTGAATTAAATTATAACCCATTTACAAAGGCGTTAGATTTCCTAGAAATTGATAAAATCACATTTTACATCTAATAATATGCCAGATGTTCAAACAATAAACAAATGAACTTTAAATTAACAAACGCTTTTCGGAGTAAATTAAATTATACTTTACTAAAACCCAAAAGGCTGTTTCACTCAAATCTTCAAGAAAGACAAGTTCACAGCTTCTGTAATGGACACTTCGCATACCTTTTGCAAGTTGGACAAGACTGGTCAGTGTCTCACCTCACTCTTCTATTGAATACAGTAAACTGGATCTCCTCAGTTGGTCTAAGAACATATTATTTAGAGTTGCTCATGTTCATCGAACAGGAACAACGATTGCAAACATCGGCTTTCTTACTGTAACAATACTATGTATTTGTAAACTGGGGCGGGCGATGGGGGATGTATGGAGGGGTGGACTTGTATTATTTCCAGAGACAACGCCTACTTGTATCTTGCATCCCCACAATATCAGGTTACATAAATAAAAGCTCAGAAATTAATATTTGCGAGTCGACATTGTGTCGCTGTCTCGGGTTTCGTTCTCTAAGATTAAATTACACTATTTACCGTTAACTTGCTGTTCGAATTGTGTATATCCTGTTTATTTTAGGCAATGTTTACACATCGTATGCTGTTTGGGATTTACAAATACAAGTATCCTCTGATTACCCTAAACAGAATGATAAATAGATAACATTTTCTTCGGTTAATCATCAGTAGGTAAGTGCAATATTAATCTAACATACATAACAACACATGTTTTAAATTGCATCTTACAACAATAATGAAGCGAGGGAAATGAAATTGTATGAGGTGGTTGTTGTAATGTGTCCAGTTGTGTAGTAATGTCGTAGCAAGCAACCCTTAACGTTTATCACCGTCCTCAGTGGCTATCAACCAGCTTTTGGACCAATTATCCTAGTCTCTCTTTCAAGATACTTACTTACTTCTTTCTATTTATTCCGCAAGTATTATTGTCTAGTTGTTATGTCATCTCCATATACTCCAAGTCTAAATCCTTTTTTTTGGAATAACATAATTAAAAATGTTATTGCTTTGTGGCGACAACTAGGTTGACTATTCTACTCATTTCCATAAAATGTTTTTACCAAAATCCTTATATTAATTAAATTCCTTAATCCGTTGTTAATCATCTTGAGATAAGACCAAACCAAATCTAACCACTTCATTGTTAGTCGCCTTTTTCCATTAACAATTAAAAATTGTTATGTAAGATTATTATGTTAGCATTAATTTTTTTGTTAAAAATATCACGTTAGCAATAATATTGTCACTCTAATAATGTAAATTCTAATATTTATAAGCACAATATAAAGGTATGTTGAAAATATCAATTAAAATCGCGATTTATCTTCTTGATCCAGGTTTACTCTGATTTCCTTGATTGTAAAGTAAATACTGAGGCGATTATTATGTCGGGTAGAGCCGCTTCCTCTGTGACATGTGTAACTAGTAATAGTTAATATTAAACGTTGTTGTGTTTAAAAAAAAGCTGGCAAAGAAACACCTCGGGGCGTATAATAAATTATGAAATAAAATTGTGATCCTGTGAGTTTTCATATAATATCGCCTGTATACGGAAGTCAATTATAAAGTATTGTAGAAGGGTCTTAATTTATTTGGTCCATTGTATATTTAGAGAGCTCAGAGATATCGGTTCCTTTGTTCGACTGGTTTGTGGAATAAGAAGCAGTGTCTGGAATTTATCGTATCGAGGGCGTGAAGCAAGCTCGGCGTCTAGAGAGTATTCAAGAGCGATGATATCAAAACGTCTCCGAGTTATCGGCTGGTTTATCCTCGGCTTTCAGCCAGACTACTGCAGCTGACTGTAAACAGAAGCACACTCTATCTGTTATCGAAGCTTGCTTGTGAAGTCAAGACACATCATCTACTCATTGACACGTTTTCATTATGATCGTATCCCAGGTTCTGTGGCATGCCTGAATGCTGCACTTCCAAACATCCCAACAAAACACTCCACTCGTATCTTTCATCTCTACAACTCAGGTTATCGGATAATAAACCATCTCAGAAGAGAAACTCCTATCCACATAATTAAATATGTATAAATTAATAAGATCATGTTGTATGATGGTTATTATACACCAAAACCAAATTATCTGATTGATCCATAGTGAATATTGTTATTTAAACAGGATTTTACATATTTCTTTAGCTTATTAAGCTACTTATTTGTATTTGCAGTGAATACAATATGAATACAATTTATTTAGTATGCATAAAATTATTTTTAAATATCAATGGATAAACGTTTCGTTATTTAAAAGGGTCAAGGGTTATTATTGTTTTCCCCCACACTTTTATTATTTAATATTAAGCATCTCTGATGTCACAAAAAATGTTATTCTCATGTTAGCTATAGGCAAAAAAATTTATATATTCTGTACACACAAGTCTAATTCATAAGATGTTTTGTATTATATGAAAAATGTAAAATTCAAATTATATAAAGAAATTATAATATATTTATAAGAGCAAAACATCTTAGCCCGAATAAATAAAATTATTAACTTTTAACGTAATTGTACACACGTATTATCATCACGTATATAAAATTTTAAGAAATTTACGAATTGATTATTTAAAAAATGTTTTCTTTCTTGTTTAAATAACCAAACTGTACGTTTACTTCCTTTCGGTGTTGGATCAAATTTAAATAATATATTCTAATGTTAGTAATAGTCTAAAATCTATTTCCGAAAATGTATTGTTCTATCAATCATTGTATTTAAAAACCTATACATTATAAATAAATTGTAATATATATTTCGGTGTTGGCCGACACGACCGATATTAGAAGGCCAGACAAGTGGATGATAACAATCAAAACAATTCTGAATGAGACAATTAACTTTGCCTCTGTCGAACTCATATGCTTGGTCCGCCATCTTGATATTTATACTTACAGTTGTGTGTCATTCGGTAACGGGTTGTCCCATTCGTTTAATCTTTTTCAAACGACCTTTTTTACCTTATCAGGATCGTAAAAATACCTAAATATCTTCGGTTATTAAAAATGATTTACTTAATATACACTTAAATAATTGCAATTGGATTTAAAATCATAATAAGTACATATAAAGGAGATAATATTTGGCGAGAGAAGGAGGAATAAGTCTAGGTTCGTGACGGAGAGCTATTAGAATCAATCACACTCATATCGACATGTCATCATTTCCCCGTTCGTTTTTTTTATATATGAGTATTTCTCAATCTCTTATTATTATGTGAACAAGTGGCTTCAATCTCGTCAGCCGTGATGACATTTCAACCTGAGCCATGTAATCACCTTTCAGATTAATTTATTGCGCCCTTCCGTGGCCCTCGCGAGTCACATTTTAATCACCCCACAATGATAAATAACCGCAAATACTATGATATCACACCATAGATGATATTAATGTTACCAAATTTTTATAAAATTCTTGATTCGTTATCTCAAATGAACATATATTTTTAGGTTATATTTGGATCTTGCTTTAGAATATTTATATCAATTTAAAATAATAAGAATGTATTATAACCTGCGTGATAGTTCAGAGGATAAGACGCATGGATAAAAATACTGTGGTCATGGGTTCAAATCCCGCTCAAGTCAATTTTTTAAAATTGATTTAATCAGTGATTATGACTGGTAGATGGGGAATAATACTAATAAAATCCCGATCGATCGTCTTGATCCAGGTTTACTCCAATTTCCTGGATTGTAAGGTAAATACTGAGGTGATTATTAAGTCATTAACCTGTGTAACTAGTAATAGTTAAGATCACCGACAGACAATTAACACGTTGTTATGTATAAAAACCTTCTCGAAAATCCCCTCTCAAAAAAGCTCTTGGGGGCGTAAATAAATAACATTATTACGTAATAAGTAATAAAATTCATGTGAAAGACATGTCTTTTAATATTCGATTGAGCATGAATTTTCATTTTGGAATGAATCAAGTTATTGCGCGAATTTCTTCATATGTTATTACTTTCAGTAGTAAAACATCGCCATAAAAATGCGTTGAGAATTTAATACCGATCGTTTTTCATACGAGCTTTATAAATTCTTAGCATGTTCCTTCAGAGTAATGGTTTTTTTTAGTTACACATGAAATGAATGCGTGTTTCGGTCACATTAGCGTCTCAGTCTAGAATCGATTTATCATATTATTTATTAAATATTTAGGGACTGTATAAATAGAGTCTACAAATTTCTATTCATAAAATAATTTTGCATGTACGTGATTTGAATATCGATAGGTGAATATCCAGAACCCCTGGTATGGCAACTGTGTGACGAATTCACCCCGAAGAGTTTTGTCCGCCCCCTTTTCCTTCGGGGATGTTTCGCATTCAATGCAAATCTTTATTGACCCATAAGTTTTTTTGACGACGATCTTTTTTTTGTAGATATTGAATTTTTTGCCTCGACTTTTACACTACCCGTTGCGATTGTATATCATAATACCTGAAAATATTGTAATACATCATTTAAAAGCTTGTTTTTATCTAACCAAGATAGCTGTGGGGATTATTTTTCAGTAATGAGCTGTTTATGATTCACTATCAAATTTCGAATGGCCTGTATTAATAATTTATTAGAACAGGAAGATGCTGTGATAAATAGTTAAGATTCAGCAAGTCGCTTTACCCTCTATCGCCGTATTTCTTCCACAAACGGAATACTTATGAACCCAAACACACGATTAAAAAACATTCAGCAAATATTATTTTTCACATTTATACTAATATCAACATGTATTGTTTTTGACTATAAATTGTCCTAAATCAAGACGATAATATAATGTCTAGTTAGGGTGGGTGTCGATTCACACGTAGATACTATATAGTGGTAATAATTTAAGCCTTCAAGCGGTTTCAACCCGACTAAATTAGGTGAGGGTAACTAACGCATGTCGTAAATGTCAACAAGACTAAGTTAAAGTATATTATGATGGCGGTGATAGTATATATGATATGAAATTAGACGTTATAGTTGATTATCGGTGTACCAAGTTCAAACGGGCAATGTGCTCCAGCAAGCAAACTATTTCAATAAATCAGTGTGTTTGACAGCCACTTCACAAACAAGGCATACCAAATACCGACACTCCTAAATCATCAACCAGTTATCAAGCCACAACGTCTTGTGTAAAATTATGCAAAAGAAAATGTCAATCGATCAAATATACTGAAAAATAATGTCAATGGTTTCCCTACGTACGCTGTCAAATCGTTCCCAGCTATCGATAAATCATCGATAACCATTACTCTTCTATTTCGCTTTTAAATTGATATTTATACTTTATCAATACAAGAAAAACTGGCGCATTTTGGCGTTTCGTAGATATGAAACTAAATTTACAGAAAAGTATTATTTTTACATTTAATAATTCGGATTGCACAATGAAGAAAGTTATCAAAAACCCCATAATTTAATAAAATAATAAAAAAAAACAGCGGTCAGGGGATAAGACGCGTGGCTACAAATACTGTGGTCATGGGTTCGAATCCCACTCAAGTCAAGAATTTTTAAATTGATTTGATCGGTTATTACGACTGGGAGATCGGGAATAATACTAATAAAATCCCGATCGATCGTCTTGATCCAGGTTTACTCTGATTTCCTGGATTGTAAGGTAAATACTGAGGCGATTATTAAGTCGGTGACCTGTGTAACTAGTAATAGTTAAGATCACCGACAGACAATTAACACGTTGTTGTGTCTAAAAACCCTCTCAAAATCTCAGAGATGTAGGTTCTCTGGTATTCCAGATGACCGTTTTCTCTTAATAATAAAAACAAAAAAAAAATCAAAACAATTGTGAAAACAAAAGTAGATATGGAATGTTAATGATAATTGATCACTTAGCTAACAGGTGTGTTAAAAAAAGTCATCGATACAAATTGTTAAAGTTTGTTTTCTTCGTTACAGATTAAGTTTTATTTATATTGATGTGTAGGCGATTCGATTGATTTTTTTCATTATTGAACATAAAATACTTACATATTTCGTATCATAAAATATTAAATTGGAATGCAAAGAAAATAAAATAAAAAAATACAGACAGTAAGCAGTGCAATCCCGCCTTAAAGAGATTTGATAAAAGAAGCGCGCCGATTATTATGAACAGTGGAGAAAGCAATTATTCTCATGCAACTCTCTGATATATTGCCAGTGCTTTGTAAAATAAATTGTGTGAGGATTTATTATGACGCAGGATATAATCTCGGCAATCGGGCAAAAATAAGGCTGAGTCTTAATTCTTCATTTCTCTCTACAATCGTTTGCAAGCTCGTAAATTCAAGCGAAAACAGGAAATACCGTTTTGTCGAACAAATAAAAAATATGTTTGAGCCAAAGCGCTTTGTTGGCCGATATCAAGGATTTTAGGAGAATTCTTCCTTGTCGCAATTGCCTCATTGTATTTTATATATATAGTCACTTGTAAAAATCGTCTGGAGAGTTTTGTAGCCAAGTATACATATATGAACGTATATTGTTCAAGTGGAGGGAATCTCTACACTAATAACCCAATAATATTAAGTAACAAAGAAAATATCATAAGTCAATTGTACACAACCTCTTTAAGTGCAATGCCTAGGACAACATATTATCACATCAAATTTAATATTTTTCATTTCGATTTCACCCTTGACGATTTTCCACCAAACCAATATTTTAGACTCTAAAATTAAATGTGATTTTTAAAATAGTGGAATTGTGAAGATTCGATACCATCTTAGATCAATAATTGCAGTTTTATTTTAATGATGATATGAATTTTACTATAGCAGTTTTATTGGTTCGGTTGGTAAAATTTCTATTCGTAATTTTGAATATCAATTAAAATTATATGAATCTTTCTGATTGAAGTATTGAAAAACTGTATTTTTAACATACAATATAATAAAGAATTTCACAGAAAAAAATATATAGAGATGTCTAGATACATATTCAATTAAGATTTATGTACATATTTTTATCATCTTATGGTGAATATTGACTTATTGTGGTGTATCTTATGGTGTTATTTTAACAGCTTCAAGCAATTTAGTAAAACTGTATATTTACCTCTTAAAAGATTTGTGCAAATGCATATATACGACTCAATTTAAGGAATACAGCTTAAAGCCCAAACTGTTAGGTACCCAATTTTGGCGTGTGTTTTTAGAAAATTCTGCCTAGCTTTTTTATAAAGAAGCTGAAAGGTGATTCGTTTGGTATTTTTTCATTAGATCATTTGTTATAATATGTAGTGTGTGGTTTTGTAGTCAGTTTTGCCTGGTCAGCATTCCACCACTCCATTATATTGATTTAATACAATTGCTTTATCGGATCCGCCTTTCGCTTTGTTCGATGGTTGTTTGTGTTGAATATTAAGCGGCACCGGAAAAAATACAATCCTACATAAATATAAATGGACTCACGTATATTTCCGGCTATCTAATCGATACATTTATCTCCCAGATATCATTGATATTATAAACTACGAGACTGGATGTTGTTTTCTCAATTTTCTTTACCCACTATTCGTTGGAATTGCACTTTCGAAAATGACCTTTAAAGGGCTTGCACGAACAATACCACCACCCTAAGTTAAGTAAAAATATAAATTAAAACTTGTATTCTAATGAGTACCTTTTTTATCAAAGTGACATAAATAATAATTTTTATTTAACTTGTCTTTGGGATATGTGTTAAAATTGCAATATATGCCACATGACATAATCGAATCACAATCGTGCATAGTATTTTTCAGTATCAATTACAAAATAATATGAAAACATGTTTTTTTAATTTCTTTTTTTAAAAGCAACAATTAATAAATACTCACTTTAATCCGCTATGTAGATTAAATTGATTTTATTTTGAATAAAACAATTCTACCGCCAGGGTTTACCTTTTATGGCAATCGCTTAGGCTTATATTTGAATTGGTAAATTGAGGGCACCAAAGAGACATACTCCCAATCCAATGCTAATATTATATACACATTTGTATATATGTACATTAATCGTAAATTTAATGTACCTGTATTTATATACCTGTCTATGTATGCCGTATTTCAATCTCGAAATGATATCCCGCAATTTAACATTTTGTATACAACGTAGACAATAGAATTACGTATTGTATACCATTCTAATAAATGAATACCAACGTATGGAATGCGTAGCTAAATTATAGTTAATAACAATGAACTACGCAAGAACAAATCCACATTGATGGTTTATTTTTAAGCTATTTTCAATAGCAAAATTATGTATTACAAGGGAGCACATACAAGAAAACATTTTAAATGTGTTTATAATTAAAAAAAACCTTTTGCGAGTGTCACATTACGAAAAGAGCCATTTTCTTGACATAGTCGGTTACCTTAAGATACTTTTTCAGTATCTTTTGTAGATGAATGCGTCGAAATGAGTCGCAGACGGTGAAGACTTCGTAATTGAAGCAATAAAGAAAATTGTTTCGAGCTGCCGACGAAAGTGGCCATCCTATGATAGAAGGTAAAAGGTTTTATATCCTTCAACATTCGTCTGCTAGAATAAAGTGTCTACGTGGTCTCCAAGACTACTTCTACCAATATATTGTGCATAGTTAGCTACAATGTATTCCAGACAATGCATTTGTATGAAAACTCATAATAATATTAAATGTTAGTTCATTCATCGATTGCGACATTTGCGTGAAAAAGTTTCCTAATTTTCTTTACATGTGTGTATGGTGTTATCAAAGACTAATACACTTTTGCAGTATCACTTATGTTATGAATGATTACAATGTTTTAAAGCTTTGTTAGGTTATATTGTAGTCGAAATGCATTACGTGTAGCAAGTAACTTCGTTTCCTAGGTAAGTGACATCACAAGAACGTCGTGACGCCCTTTAAATAAAATACCAACTTGCATTTATCATTCTTCTAAATTAAATTCTGCATAAAATAATATTTTCGTCAAATGTATATTCTTGATATTGTTATTGGGGAATTGTCGTGAAATGTTTAGTACTGATAAGCTGATGAATTCAAAAGGTCTGTGACCAAAGCCTTTAGCCGAGGCAGTATGTTTTTTTCCTTAGTACTTTTTTTACTCAATATCTTCATAAAAAAGAGCGGGATGTCTTTATTTATTCATCTATATATGGACTCTTTTATACGCACTTGGTACTTTGGCAACTTGAGCTTAGGATTGGCGGTACGTTATCCGTACGTTTTGTAGGCTTATCTGATTACTCTCCACCTCTTCTTTTTCTTGCCACATTTCATAGAAAAAAAACACCGGTCAATAAATGTATTTCCGTCACACCATGTTAATCTCACCGTACCTTTAGTTATTAAGCCAACAATATTTCTGCCATCTTTTCATTCGGTCGTAGCACATTTTTATTTCAATTTGCCATAAGGCGTTTGGGATTCGGTCTGAAAAAGAAGTCGTCCGTTATCCTGTCTTTGGGGAACTGGCGCCGTATCTCGTTCGATTTATTGGACAGACTGAAAGAATTAACATAGGACTGTGACGAGGGTGTTGTAAGTCAGGTGTGCCCTGTTCACCACTACAATACCCAAATTTGTCTCTGTTTATTTTGAACATTGAAATATATACATTTATATTGGGTTTACTGATGAGATTACCGTAAGTCTTGAATTGCAGTAAAGGGGGAGATTTAGTCGTTATGACCTGTTTACAAAATGAGTTTATATGAGCAGGCGGCGGTTTACAATATAAATGCAACAAGGAGTCCTCATCCAAGTCTAGATTTCAGCGAGTTCTTTGCAGAAGATTAAGGCTGTAGTAATCCTGACAAATAGCACTCGGTTGCGTGCGATGCCTGCCAACTAACTAAGTAACAACACATATTCCAGTTGTACTAAAAAGCTACACAACTCTGCTGCAGAGGATTTGAGAATTTTACAACCAGTACGGAGCAAGTGCATGGGGTTAAGGGGTCGCTATACAACTTCTTATAGTATTGTCACCCTCTTTTAGAAACACGCTATAGTCGCAATTAACGCAAATTATCTCACAATTTAGTTTCCTGCACTAAACGAGACGTTTAATTTATATTTAGTGGAAAATATCATTTTTTTAAATATTAAATCAATTACAATTATGTTTATCGACGAACATTAAATAAACAGACACTCTACACTATTTTTTATTCGGTTTATATCAATATTTGATGAAAAATATTAATTATTGGACGGTAGAGTCTAACAAAAGTAACGTTATATTTTTTTACCTTATATGTTATATTTTCATATTCCGACATATGTTAGAGTGGTTGTACCATTGCTTGTTATAAACATACATTGTATTTTCATATAACGTATCGTATTTCTTTCAATTATTTATTTTACTCTTGTTATTTATACAATGTTGTTTTTATTATGTGCACGGCTTTAATACACTTACAAAAAACACGGCTTGAATTAATACATATAACAAGTACATATTAATTTATGCTAGCTTAATATTCATTGATAAATTATCATTTATTTTCTAATGCAATTACTTCTGTATTAAAAATACTTCAGATTATAAATCATAAGTATAGCATGTCAATAAAGATTTTTAGGGATTCGTCGGTAAATAAGTATATATCGTCGTTTTATTTATTTTCCTTCACTTCAAAGAGATCTCAACTTAGAGGTAATAATTTTGTTCAAATTTAATAAAGACGCGTGTTTGTTAAAGAGGGGTGGGTCTTTTTCCAATGACGATTGCCATGACGACCAGCAATTCTGCTGAAGAAGTCTACCTTCGAGTGTTCGCATTTATCTTTTATAAATCAGACGAACGCTTTGGTATTGAAAACCACCGTTTTATAGAATTCATTTCGAAAGTCTCCTGTTTTGAGTTACCAAAGCAACCGACGACACACCATATTGATAAAATGATTTATCCGTAGCTGCCTTTTAAATAGAATTTCATAATTTTAATAATAACTCCGGTATTTTATTAAAAAAAAGAACCTGTCGCGCTTTTTATAATGAAATTTTTTGCCCTTAAAAAATTGTAATCAACACCCGTCTTTACTGAAAACTTGTAATTTGACATTTTTTCTTTATACTGCTATAATATCTTTCGGCGAAAATTACCTATATTATTTTCTTTATTGTCAAATTTACATTTTATGAATGTAGTACCTACGCGAACCTATATTAAACGATGGTGAATATAATCGTTTTATTAAATACAATAATATCCAACACAACATTCTTTTAATAGCATGGGATAAATGTATTAGCGGTAAAGCATATGATAATTTTATGGTGGTATTAGAAAAGGTTCCGTTTTGGATTTTACGAGTCTCGGATGTGAAATAATCTAAAGTGTTTGCCAATTATTATCAAGGCCACGTATAATCCTCACTAGCCCTTCACCTGGATTACCTCTACACACTCCACAGAATATTAATTACCCAATTAATTAACCAACAGATTACCACATTCGACTAAAATCTACTTTTTGTTTATTTCAGGTGAGTTCCCAACGCCCCCTCGACATATCGGTAATGTAACACTTACTTAGATTTTGCGTTCATGGTTTAGTTATCATCTAATTAAGCCACAAATATAATTATTAAAAACTTCGTCGTGTCACCAAAAATATGCCAACATAATTTTTTTTCAATAGAGTTGATATTTACTTGTAGAATTATTAAAAAAAATATACTGATAAACATTAATTTTATTACACTTACTCTGCTAGTAATCTAGCCTCGAAAAGATAATTAAATTATTGTTTGTCAGTATATTTAATACTTTTTATAAACTATACAGGGTGGACTTGAAATAACCGCAAGTATCACAAATATAAACAAAAATAATAATTAATGATATTAATTATGTATAACAGACACAAATACACATAACAGACACAAATACACATAACAGTCACTACTGAGTACTTCACAAAAATAGCTGATTCCAAGATGGTTGCCCAAACTCGATTCCAATATCTAGCACTATTAATAATATATATATATATATTTTTAAATCTACTTAATCTTGCGATATCTTACCACCCCCTAAAATATTCTCAATTATTTCAAGTCCACCCTGTATAAACCATCTTAATAATTTATCAAAGATTATTCTATAATATACGGAAGTCGTAGACATAATTTTATTTGAATTGATTGCGATTCGTTATTTTATTTTTATTTAGTAAAATATACTAATAATGTGTAGAGATAATTTTATGTATTAAATTAAAAAGTTTTTCAAAATAGAATATTTTTCTGCTTATAGCAGCTATCAAAAAAGCTTAAACACTAAATGTATTTTTTTATTCAAAACAAATTGGTTAACTGTTTTATAATCTATGTTATATTTATTTATTATTAATATATAAGAAATTGAAATGTCTATCCTAAAAATTGAATCGTAGTTGTCTGTGTTTGGGAAATGTCAGGTCAGTATAGAGAAGATGAAGAAATACAAATGTACTGAGAAAGAAACCAATTAAAATCGTAATGTTGGCAATATATTTGCTGTGATGTAAGACGGCTGTGCTTGGATGCTTTGTTAATCAAACACCTTTGTACCGAGTGGCAAAGAAGACAAAATAAGACAAGGCACGGCCTCTTCTACACCAACCCGTATTATCTTACAGGGGACCTGGCAAACATCCCCCCCGTTTGAATCGAGTCTAATGAGAATTCAGGAGAGAAAAGAAGAATGAGAATAAAATGTGTCGGTTGTAATATGGATTGATTAAAATGGATTTGCCAGCAAAGTTGGAGAGTTGTCTACGAGCCATCGGCATGCTTTAGAATTCCTACGCTTTACCGCGTGTTCAAGACAGGCAAAGCGTTTGGATTCTGAAACCTGCTGATTGCATTGCATCTGCATCTACATTATATTCTGTTTTACGAATCATAAATGTGGAGAAGTCGACCATACAATCGGTGAAACTATTCTAAATTATCTATTAGCTTGTGTTACACTAATTCAATGTTCATTTCATCATATTTTAAGTAGTGTTTGTTTAGTGTGGCGTTTGTATATTTTTATGTGACACGCCGACTATTGGCATTAAATGTATTTTGATGATGATCTTTTGCGAAATTATGCTTTAATGGGGTAGCGGGCTTTTGATAGGAATTGTATATTGTTATAGTTATGAGGGTAGCAAACTTTTTTGACAGATGGTTGTAGAGATGTTAAAATATGGTTGGTAAACAAGCGAAGCGTTCGATTGGGATGATAAACAGCGGAAACAGTTCCTAGCATGCTCCATCGGTTAGCTCATAAAATTTCTAACATTCCCCTGCATTTCTATATATATATATTTGTTTACTCATTTTTATTTGATGTGGATTTGAATCAATCACTGCCATGAATTTATTTGTTTTCAAACTATATATTTTTTATTGTAAATAAATATCCAGTCTCTGATTTTCAGACCACCGATATATTTTTAGCAGGCCATACAACAGGATGTATAAATGTTAAGATTATTGATAAAGTAGACGAGTCTGAGTGAGACAATTAGTGTTGGCTCTATCTAATTTATCTACTTGGTCCGCCTTCTTTATATTTTAACAACTTTTTGTATTGCTTGCTATTAATAGTATTGGCCTTAATATTTTTTTATTTGTATGAAACCACCATTTTTTTCCTATTAATGGTCACCCCTAAAAATAAAAATAGAACAGCGAAACGTCCCAGAAACTATAAATATAATAACTAAAATCATCGATATTGTCAAGCGAGAATTTGATTAGTCATTTTAAACATTAACTTGGTATTATAAGAAATCTCTCGGTCGTAAATTCCAAAAACCTTTTAATAATTAAATTGTCGGTATTATATTGTCATAATGTAGTCCCATTGAATGAACAAAGCCTTTGGCCTCATTGAAATTAAAGGATACGCTCGTCTGGTTGTGGACTGAACCAGTTAGGGGTTGTAATAGAATGGTGCATCGGTTATCTAGTGTTGGCCACATTCCAACTAAGAAAGGGGTTGTATAAAGTCTATGGCAATTGTCACCCGCGTATTCTGAATTTTATTAATCTGTCGAGGGCTTTCAGGTCGCATTAGTAGTACCTTCTTTCAGTGCCACCCTGATTCAAGTTGCGTTAAACATTCACCATTTCGCATACAGATGGGATATTAAAAGCTTTGGAAAATAGAAAAAAACGATGCAAGATTAAGGTACGACCACTCCACAAAGACCCTTTCTGAATATCATTTAAACGAAGAAAATGCAATCTTGCACTGTCTCTTTTGTGGAATATACATTAATATCAATGTAAGAATTTTTAAAATACAATAGGAGTGAATTAGTGTATCGTAATGCACATTTCATGTATCAGATCTATGCTCATGGCGACAGGGGTGGATATCATTAGAATGGTTCAAACAGATTAATTCACATGTCCATGATTAGTGTTCAACTAAAGTCTAATTGAACTCGTAACACATATCATCGCAGTTGTATCTATCGCTATTATCACTAGCTATTGTAGATAAATGTACCTATATATCAGTATTTTGAAATTTCCATCACAATAAGTGATTTGTTGTTATGCAATATCGTTATGACATATTTTTAATAACTTTTACTTGTATTGGTTAAATTCATAAAAACAAATAACGTGTCATAATACCGTAGTACTCGTCCTTAAATTAAGATAAAGGCTTAAAACTTTAAATAAGACTAGATATTATAAAGTGGAGACACCAAGTAGGAACAAAATAACAAATCAATACTCGTTCTCTGACAACCCGATGATTCTTAAAATCTAATGGGCAAAAATGTTGTTTTTAAGTTGTGGAGTAAAGAACTTGGAACAGAGAATAACAGAAGTTTCCTCATATAATTCTCTGAACAAAACTGGAATAGGGATGAAACTTTCCACTAATCATCAGAAATATAACTTGCAAAAAAATATGTCCATTCGAAAAAGAATTTGCATGCCCGCCTATTTTTTATATTAAATACATTTAATATTTTGAGTTAAATTGTGTGAAAGTGGTTTTAATATGATAACGCTCCAAATATCAAAGATAAGGGTAACTGATCTATTATTGGTATGGGATTCACATCCCATCTGACCCATCCGAGAACAATCTGAATTTGATTAATTGCCTTGTAAAGGTTTGTTCAGGTCCTTATATAAAAGATCTAGTAGTAGTAAACTCTACAAATTTAAATATTAATATTTTTTAATAATTCAATTATATAAAAATCGAAATTTAATGCATATCGTTGTATTCCTTAACTTTTTATAACACCACGATATAGGTTTGCTATTTACATCCGTGTATTGTTTTACAAGGCCCAGATGTGAGGCAACTCGACCCGAATTTACATATTATTACAGTAAGGGGAGCTAATTTACATGGCTTGTCAACTGAAGTCCCTCTACTGTAAAAAATTGAACAGAACCTACACAGTATAGATGGGCCTAGAATAATGGGACATCTTGTCTCATAATTTATTCATGATAGCTGAGGTTTATGATTGATTTTACATAAAGCCGATAATCTGTTTTACTATACATATTACGTAGGAGGTCTCTGGTGAGTTTGACACATAATGTTGTGACAGTTCCATTATCTGTCGCAACGGGTGATCGCCATTGGACCTTTCGCGTTATCTCAAAATTTCACTGTCTCTCACAAGTGTGTAGTGATTTTAGCATTTACATATCAAACTAACAAAAAACATTTAGTTGTAAAAAAGGCCGTAAAGGCAGATTGGATTGTAGTAGTGTCTTGGATGATAAATGTGAGGTATTTTATGTAGGTATGGTAGTAAATGTCCAGCTAGGTTGGGCCATTTATGTCTTCTAAGCGATTTTACATATTAATTTACGATGCTTAAATGTCGATCCGCACAACTTCCATTCAATTAACCGAAGTGAGTCTGGCAAATGACCTCGTTACATCGTCGTTGGCTTCCTTTGAATATTTTCCAGCTGCTGCAAATTACCATGTACCGCTCTCGATTATTTTATGCATTTGTTCTGAGGTATATTTTGATTGGGTATCTTGAGGTTAGTGACATATTAAAGATGATAGTGAGATGTGCAATAGTAGTGGAATGTATAGTGGTAGTTAGGTTGAACACCGAGCCATTTTCTGAACACAAGGAAAGGCAGTCGAGTTCACCCTGAGGCTGTGTACAACATACTACCTCACTATTCACCACCATTAATGACGACCAAAATGAATCTGTATCAAACTACTCTTTACTACCCTCTTTATACAGTATGTCTGACAGCTGTTGTAGAAAAAGTCTTGCACTATTATGCTGCGAAAGTCACACGCATTCATCGCTGAAGATGATTGAAAAGGAAAATACTTGTACATGCCATTTTAATATTAAAAAAACAGTCAACTTCAATCATTTACGAAGAATTTTAGTTTATATCCAATCGCTTCGTAATTTAATATCTGAAAAAAAACTTAAAATACTGCTATTATTGCAGTTTCATAGGTTCACCCTATTAACCTTTTCAGTTTATATTTTACAATCCAGAAAATAAAGAGTGTATCGATCAGTAATTTATTAATATTATTTTTAATTTCCCATTCTCACTTGGTCTAAATAGATTTTTTTTTAAATTATAATAAGCCGAAATCTAATATTATATCTTTAATTGTTGAACGTGTGTGTATGTTATATGTCTGTCTGTACAGATCCATCAACCATCGGTGTTACCAGATGTAAGAATAATATTTCATACAATTACTTTACTACAATTAATACATATCTTAAATCTCAAAACGATTTTTAATTATAATAATATTAAATTCTCTTCAATCTCAAAAAACAGTATTTATGGGCAAACTCGCTTTTTAAATATTGTGATGTGTGTTGTCATCATATGAACTTATTACCGTCCTATTGAAAAATCAAGAAAAACATCAAAAAGCACTAACAAATTGAAAATTTCGCTAGTATATAATGTTCTTGTATCATAGGGATATTTAATATTTCAAATAAATTTATTGTGCAGATTCAACAAAAATAGTATAATTGCTTTAGGCCTATAATCTTGTGAATGTATTTTTAAATAAATACCAACCGACAGCTTTGTTTCAATATATTAGTACCAATTTGGTCTCTGATTAGTAAAATGCACCGTATATGTATACAGTGAATTAAAACAGTTACAAAAGTTTAGGCATTAGAAAATTATACTATAACATAGTACAAGGCATATAAGATCGATTATTTTATGTATGAAAAGGTTGAAATTATCACTAACATCCAAACACACCCGAAGAATTATAATTCAATTAAAGAATCATCATTCAAAATAATTTTATTTACTGCGCTTAAGATTGATATCATCGATTCATAACTACTTATTCTGTTTGGTGTGATAAAAGCATATATATGGTCATGTGGCTGTGTAAAATAGTCAATATGAAATTATTTCGTATGACAAAAGGCTGTTCAGTGTTGATGGCCTATCAAATTTTATACGTTGAACGGCTTCAAGTTTTATAACTTAACGCCAGCTTCAACACATCGCCGGGCTTTTGTTACATTTTTAATAAAGCCGTTATTGTTTCCTTCTAGGATTTCTTTTATCGTTGTCACTTTGCAAGTGCTATAAAATATCACATATTATATTAATTTCTACCATCAATCGGGTTGAAATTAAATTTTTTGATGTCACCGTTTCAATTCAAAATTAAACATTTATTTATGGTATTTTTTGCTTTGATCAATTTAATCTAACCTTACATTTTGTCATTTGCCAACCAGTTTCAAAAGATGAATGGTACTTTTTAATTATGGTGTATTATTGAGAGATATTATTGTCGTCTTTTCTCATTAACTTGTTGAATCGATATGCTTTTTTGAGGATTAATTTAATGAACTGAATTTTTACACTACGTATATTAAATAAGTTTTATTTTTTTTCAACCGCATTCAACAATATTGAAATATATTTATGTTAACATTTTTTTATCTAAAGAATATGATGAATAACCTAAAATCATTTTATTATGATAATATTTTTAATAATAGCACACCTGTTTGTCATAATTAAAAATCTTTAAAGCTAATGATAACATCTTGTATTCAATAATATTTATTATGATTTCTTTATAGAATCAGAATAAAAGTGTTTGTTCTTAAAGAGCGGTGGTGTATAAAAAGTTTACAGTCGGGTATTGTGGCACTTTATATAGTAGACTGGAATGGTGTCAGGTTGAAAAATGGTAACTGTTAGACTTCTTTTCCACTAAAACCACATTCTGTTAAGTGAACCCGTATCGATTCCACTCCAAATTGAATACAGGACACTTATCACTTGTTTTATCTATTCACTTCACCATCTAATTTCAGCTAAGTGATTGATGATGTGTCTTAAAGTTGATACGTTGTCAATCAAACACGTCCTTAATAAGCAATAATATTATTTTATCAACAAATTTGATATTAATGGGTGAATATAGAGCGTTAAAAGTTCTCGGTAGTACTTATAAAACTGCTCAGGCTTACGTCTTTTGTATGAAGAGGCCATGTTGTATATGTTCTTGTTTAAAAATGTGTGGATCTGGAGTGGTTTGCCTCCCTTGGAAGCCTCTCTGCAACAACAATCGACGAACATCCCTCTTACCACCCACTCTACCCGACACCCCCAGCCACCCACTCATCCTGTCCGATCAATATTCATCGTTAATATCTACCTCACGTAAAATATTAGGAGATTTCGTCAAACACACGAAACACTGCCGGGCCATTTACTTATCATATGATTAACCCAGTTTGTTATAAAATGCAAATATGTTGAAGCGTCAATATATTGCGATTGTTCGTTAATCTGGTAGGGAAGTGGTCGTTTTAACATACAAGTGTTGTACTTAGGTTTTGTATTGTAGACGTAAAAAGTATTTCCCATGCTATTTAGGCTTTCGTTATTGTGGCGAGTAATAAAGAAGGCTGTGTCGAGTGGCGGATACGGGATGTAAGCTTTTTTCTATACATTTATATACGACATATATTCGGCCGTTTCTTGATTAAATCCTTTTCAAATTGCACAAAATCCCACGTGAATAGGACGCGGGAAGGAGGCTTTTTGTAGCGTGTTTTTCCGCACAATGCTGACTCTGAATTGGATTTTTAGCGAACCGTTATTGTTTGGTGTGCCGCTAGCTATGTCTCATTATGATGAGGGTGCTCATGACTGGAAAGGTAAATGTCTACAACCGGCGACTTTTTTTGTTTAATGAAATCTCCTTCACTCAACTCAGTCACTTTGTCTGCCGTCACATTGTAGTTGTGACGGTTGTTGTTTTTTTCGTTACTCTTTCAAATTTAACGAGCCGCGAAATTTTTCCTCCGATCATTATAAAAGCACTCATCTTTCTTCTACATTTGAAGACGTCCGTCATGTCAGCGGAAACGAATGCGCTTGTTCGCTTTTAGATGATCCCCATTATTTAAGCTATTTAATATTAGTATATATATATTACAATTTCTTTATTAGGCATAAGTTTTTACATTGATTGATAGAACAATACATCTTTGGAAATAGACTTAGGTGTACAGAGTGTTTACATATTTTTACCTATAACTAACAAGAGAATGTTTTATTTAAATTTGACATGCGTAATAGTATTTAATTATAGAAAGAATGGGAAAAAAATAAAAACCCATTTACAAATTTGAAGATTAATAAATAATAACAACGATAAAAGCAATATTAACAAAATGGTTATAAAGCTTAAAAACAATATTTGTTTTAAAACAAAATGAAGTTATTTGGTTTTATTTACATGTCTTATGATTGGGTTAATCGGGAAGTTAGTCATTTTAGTGTAATGTTTTTTAGTCAAATCTGCGATATTTGCTTTGATCATTTTTAACTTTATCTCCTCGTGGACTTCTTTAAGAAATGTGCCAGGTTCAAGATCTAAGGCCATCTTAAGACACTTGTTTTGGACAATTTGAATTTTATTGATATGGATTTGTGTAATATTAGTGTGGTAGGACTCTTTCGTATAACACATATTGAAGACTTTTTTACAACTAGGCTTGTCACAACCTCCAGGAGCAAATACAAAACCTTTTAGCAGTTTAAGTGTATCCTAGCAAAGAGTTCTTTTTTCTTTTATGCATGTTTTTCATTAAACAAAGGTTTTGTCATTAACTGAGAATTCTGTTAAAATGAAAGACGCGTCGGCCAATGTGACAACAGTTTTACATATAGAACATATCAACAATGAACTTATTTATAGCTAATTTTAAATAAGTACATTTATTTATAAAATTATCAGTGTCTGGTCCTTTATATGAAATTACGTACATCTTTTAAAACTGTATATTTTTTTGTTATATTTTTATTGGTATTATATTATTATTACATGTTTTTACAGGACACTTATTCTATTTGTCAGAATAAAATCGGCAATGATTGTTTGGTAGATTTGGTACATCTCATATTTTCAATGATATTTTTATATAATTACGTTTTCTTTAATAAAAAATTAAATTGTAAATTTCTTCGTGTATTGTTTTGATTATTATCATTAAGATTTGTTGATAAGCGTTCATTGATAACATTTTTAGTCTTTTATTGCGTTCAAAAATGAGATACTATACAGGTTTTTAGTAAACCATCCATTAGCACATCAAATAGAATGTTTTGTTTTGTGGAAATATTTGAAGTGAAATGATAATCGAATATCATTATAAATTATATTGTTTATAAAATTATTGACTTATCATATGAAAAACAATAATCGTGTGATTTGGTTAATCTTTTACCCATTTAATAAGAATGATAAAAAGAAGCCGATAAAGAGTCGTATAATCCCGTGGTTGCGGTGTTTGTCTATCGAAAACTAATCTGCGAAATGAGGTGGAATCATCTGTCAAACGGAAGCTGTTTGAAACGAGTTTCCCTTATTTTTTTCCCTCGTCTTGTTTTGGAAAGAGTTGTTTGACGCAGCTCGGCTATCAAATAAATTGACTTTAAAAATGATAACTTTTGCGTGAAGAAATAAAAACCATTTCCTCTCAAATGATATTTTTCCCCTGTAAAAGAGCCGGCCACTTTAGGAATAATATTAATATTTGTTGATGGTAGTCAAAAATATGTATTTTTCTTAAATATCATTAAATAATAATGTTAAAAAATTCCGAATAAATCCTTGGGTTATTTTCTAATAATTCCTAAAAATTAATTAAACGGAACAATTCATTAAAACCACGCCCCTTGCTAGCGATAAATTTCAAAGAAAATTGATGAAGTTTGGTAAAAAACAGATGAGCAGAATCGCGCACCCCTGCCATAATTCTTACACTTTAAGCAACGGAAAACCGCAAAACTATTCCAAAAACTCCAATTTGAATTTGTTTAGTCGAATATTTCCTGATCGGAAGCTTGGCTTCGCATAAATTTCTCTTCAAATATTAAAATTTCACCACCGCTGCCCAAAAAATAAAGCCAGATTACATAATCCGATACCCACAAATAGGCGGCCGCTTCCTACTGCCAGAAACAGATATAAAACCAATCGCTCCCACTTCACCAACAAGTTAAATCGACTCAATTTCATCCGGAACAAACGAATCGTAAATTATTATTAATATCTTTTGCAACATGCTGTATTAAAAATATTCTTTCTCAATTTCGAGCCTTCCATCAAAGATAAGCTAGGTCCCAATCCAACCCTTGTATATTATATGAATATAAAAGAACACAAATTAGCTGCCTATAATATTCTATCAAATGTGAGCATATTGTTAATGTTAGTTCTTAAGAAGCTTATTGTATTACATATGTTGAAATGAAGTGGCCAAGAATAAAATATGATTAGGTTTTACCAAGAACACCTCATTTTTCTTTCACGTCACACAATTCTGCTGACGAAATAGTGAAAATCTTCTATGACAACAAACCTCTATTGTGTCTTTGGAAAACATGTACAAAAAATACTCGCATTGTCATTTTCCCCCCTTTCTCCAATCTCCGAATAAATACGATTTTGTACCTAAAATGGACGAACAAATGAAAGGTTTTGACAATACTTGAAGAGTTTATAATAAAAGCTTCAACATCACTAAATTTAATCTGTGATTTTTATATTCTTGACTGAACAAATACATTGATGCAATAGTGCTATATTTTATAAGAATTTAATTGGATCTTTTATATAAAATTTATGCAATATGTTTCGATATAAATTTATTTTTTATTTCCTATGTACAGTTATAAAGCTTTAGTCATCTATCACACTTAACGTTAGTCGAAAGATTCATGATCTTTGGGAAAATATATAGTAAATTTATAAATAAGCATACATCATTCAAAGTTGTTCTGATTTTTCCACTTGAAAAAGTCTCCCCCTTTATATTATATTATCTTCCATATTCCACGGGGAGAAAGTCTCGTTCGTCTTTTAGATATTTTTCATTCAATTTATGTCCATTTCAATAACTTGATCAACTTTCCTATCCCCCTCATTCATTTCTTTTTATATTATATAGCTTAATGACGGTCGTGGTTCTTAGTAAATCGCAAAAATAGGTGTATTTTACAATCTTACTAATCTTAAATCTTACTTAACTAATTTTGTTTGGAAAATTACTCATGCCAAGTAACAAAAATACATTTACAAACGATAAAAAAGAAAAAAATAAAGCTTTTTTTGGTATAATATAATTTTAATTATCAATCTCTGCTATATATTTGAGTATTCTTGAATATAATTCAGTCTAATTTACCCAAATGGAAATTAACCGAAGTTTAGTTTTTTTACACATATACAGTTTGTTTTTTTATTTTCAATTTAATATAAAAAAGTAAGACCTACAGGTTTGTAGTTTTTTGTACAGAACCTATTTTTAATGATGAAACTATAAAAATTTCAAGTTTTATTTCAAATTAACTAATTTATTAAAGTAATGGTTGTTTAAAAATATTTCTTATATCAACACATTTTTCAATATATAACTTGAAACAACTTATTTTTACACAGAAGTTGAATAAATAGATGCTAAGCTAGGATTTTAGAAATATGCAATTCATATTATATTAATGTTTCATAACAAGTTGTATATATTTTTTTAAATCCACGCGTGTGGGGTTACACACATGAATAACTTTGAGAGACACGTATTACATTTCAAAATATAATACATTGTAGCCGATCATTAATTAATATATTAGAGCTTGGGAGATACTGCTGTATATAAATATAGTTTATAATATGCAAGGTGGATGAGGATAGATGTAGGATATATTATGGTTGGATGACTCGCTCCAGTTTTTCTCATCTCTCATCCCTCTTTTATATATGAAGAAGATTGTAGTGACGTAATGTCACAATGACGCGATGTATTCTTTCTTCTTTATATCTACACGCCACATACAATTGCACCATATAACAAACACTAAATATACAATACAAACATATCCTATACTAACAACAAAAATAATCATTAATTAACTGCTTAAACATAAATTGTCCTTTCTCCCGCTCTTGATAAGTATCGCTTAATATTCATTAGAATAAATAATTATTAAATCCTTCGAGTGGGGAAAAATTGAAAGTATATAAATGAGCTAATGGAAATTCGGTAAGATTTTTAATTTGTTTTTGAGGCTGTACTCCTTGATGGTGTTTTAATTAAATGCTTAAGGCGAAGTTACCTGTCGGAAATTCCCCTCGAAATCTCATTTCCCCAACAAGCAATTACAGTGATGTCAATATCAAATACTTCTACCAATTCCACTACTTTTGTACAAACTCTTCGCAAACGTTTTAAAATCAACATGACATTTTGCATATATTGTATAGAATCAATACTTATTTCGTTCCCTTTGCATTTCAGAGGCCGACTATACCCTTGATGATTCGTTCTGGAATGAAGAGAGTCCAGTCGGTGAGTACAATGTTTTAAATAACGACTGAAGATCTTATGAATAACATGAATGGGATCAAACATCAGTAAATATTCATTAGCCAGTTTGACTTTGTTTCAATGTGACATAAGCTATTTGTAATGGGTGATATAAATATTTTCAAAATTGAGTGAAGATTAGGGGGTGGTTGTGGATGGTGTTATGTAAGTATAAGGGCGAACTCGCGACCCAGTTGGCCAACTTGTCTCAACTCTACTGCAAATAAAAACTGGATTTAAACAAGCCAGAGGCAATGTATCTCAACTCCAGACTAGATTCTCGTTCTTAGCTTCACTGCAATAAAGGAAATAGTCAATACTTCTAGACATATAACCATTCGGTATGTTATAAAATCAGAACTCCTTTCCACAATGAATAGATTGAGTCTTTCAACTTAACCTCTGTCGATAAATCGTTTTAACTTATTCTATCGAACCTTTTAACATTTATTTAAGAATCGAGTTCACAACGCGATTTTCCTTTTTGGTAAGAGGCTGTCCTATCCAAACAAATTTTGGACGAAATGTATTAGGAAATAAATAGTGGACGTGCCTTTATAAGCAGATAAGTGATTACTACATAAGGTTGTTTGTACCGCGAATAGTGGAAGGGATTCCTATTTGGCTTGTTGATTGCTTCTGCGGTCCTTTGGTTCCTTATTTACACTCAACTGTACTAAAACTGCTTAGTAACGACATTAAAATGAAAAAAATAGTTACTCATCATGATTATTTAAATTAAGTAGCAGGATATTAATTACAAAAATATTACAAATATTTTCTAAGAGATCATTTGAGCTCTACACATTACAAGTATTTTTACTTTATACTAATGAAATTCTAAGATACTAGAGTTTAAAGGTGTGATATTATATTCAGTTTTTTTTTCTAGGTATTTCATACGTTAAAATGTTATCCGTTGTTGTCGTTTCGGGAGTTTAGTCTCTTGAATACCAAATCTGGAGGAATCATTGCTATTGCTACGTGGTGGCCTGGGAAACCACAATACTATGTATTCCCGTAATGGTCATGGTCCGTGCTATTAATCCTTTGTTAAAGAACCTGACAATATAGAGATTTTACATTATTTTTTTTAATAATTCTGTGACCCGTGTTGAAATCATCGTGATACTTATTTAAAACAAAAAACTTACATATACAATAGAGTATAATTAGACAACGTTTTCAAATGCGAACCCATAGGGCCGGTTTCTTCAAGGCGTGTTTAATCTCTAGCTCTTGTCACTTGGCGATTTACGCTCAAATTGCGTTTCTTCAAGATGTAGCTCGTGCTACCAGCTGTCAAATCTTAGCTCGCCGTGCTATAACTAAATCTCGAGCTCCTGCTATATTTCCCCCTCTATTCGAGTTTCGTGACGAACCTCGTCGCTTCAGCTCGAGTCGCTGTTGCAAGTTCTCTTGAATGCCTGCGATACACACTTCGGCTGTAGCTTTAGCACGGCCCGAAGAAACTGAATATTTGTATATGACACTAGATTCGTACAATCTCTTGCCACGCATCACATGATTTAATACGGCTCGAAGAAACTGGCCCTATGGGTTCGCATTTGAAAACGTCGTACAATCCAAAGAATCAGACTATACCTGGATTGGGGCGACTGGGATTATGCATACGTATATCAAAGGCGATAAAGCCCCAAATGATAAGGTCGAAATTTCATGTGAGCAAAACAGTTTTTTGTACACTCCATTCGAATAAACTATGCATAAAACAGGAATTTGTAATATAAAATATATTTTTTATATTTTTAGGGTTTTAAGTCAAGATAAATCTAACGGTTAGTGACAGAGTGTAGTAATAAAATGCAATCCAATGTAAGAGTCGTATTATAGCCGCAGATGTTAAAGAATGTCTGCGGCTATATAAAATACAGGATCTTGTATGAATGCATTGTGTTGATGGATAGTTGACCGTATAGATCCTTTGTTGAGAACAGTGGCTAGTTCACGTAGTTTGGCTTTATTTTTGAAGCTATGTGCTTAGCATGTTATAAGGCTTCGTCACGTTCACTGATGGAAGATGCAGCTGCATCACCACCACAACTTAAATTCCATCTTCTAGCTTCACAACCCTTGACTATATCCCGCAAGGCATTCTATCTGCACCCCTGGCTTTGCACTCACACATACCGACTACGTGTTTTCACATTTCAACCCCCACACAAATATCAGTCACGTCTCCCCTGTACCGCTGCCATCGACGGTATGGTAAATGCATTTATTATAATCTTGTTCCTTAACATCTTTTTGTCACGTATAATTCAATTTAGGAACGTGTTTTCCCATCACCTACCTACCTATACCATCATTAATACAAGCATACACATGTCTACTAAACATTTTGGATAAACCAGAGGAGTTGTATGAATGATGCAACTGTATGAATACTTCAATCATGAAATTTTATATTTGGGTGTGTTCAAGGGGATTTGAGGATGGTTTAAATTGACAATTGGTTCAAGTTTATTTTTTTATTTAACACAGTTTTTACATTTTACTTTACTCACACATAAACATATACTTACAGGCTTTCCATTGGTCGAATTGTAAAAAAAATACTTTAAAATAATCATTTTCATCAAAATGGTCCAGACTGTTAGAGCTTATTCAATACAAAATTAAATTTACGAATTAAAGACGTGTAAACAGAACAACGTCTGTCGGGTCAGCTAGTTTTTTAAATAATTTGTTCATTTAGTAATTCACTCTTACACATTTAATAATTTTATGGTGTCATGTGTGCTACCTATATTTAAAAACATATTTTTGTTTTAAAGAATCTAGATATTTTTGGGTTCCTAAAAATTTATTATCAATAATTATAGGTTGTTCGAAAGTACATTACACACAGGATTTCCTATATTTTGTGGTCATTCATTAAATAATATGGGCTAAATCATTATAAATGATCTCTTAATATCATACAACATAATATATTTATTTTAAAGAAGTAAATTGCATTATATGTATATAGACCGCAGATAGCGATTGAATGATGTTGTCACGAAGAGTAATTTTGTCATTTCTCATGTCGATGTTATCTCCAACTGCAAATACATGGAATTCGAAAACCAACGGCCTCAGCAGAATAGGAAAATCGAAATGCTCTAGTTTTTCCAATACCACAATACTGAAGGATCTCAAAGAGTACGAGGCTCTGTTTCTTATTTTATTTGTGTGTTTTTCGATGAGCTTCAGCAGGTTCTGAAAATTTCGAAGTCTGGTACGTGGGCTACACTATTATTGCTTCCCAGGAGTATCTTTTACAGAAATACCATCCCCCATGGTGTATTCTGTTTAACATTCAAAGCAAATAGTATTACATACCAATATTACCTGATTAATATCCTTATAAAAAACTTGCCATTGTTTCATTTATTTTTTTAATTTTGATTAGTTTTATTTTAGAATAAAATATGTTAAGAGATTATATAGTAAGGTAAAGCCGTTAGAACACACGATGTTTTTCAACATTCTATGAGTGGTGTTCATTAGCACTAATTAAAATCTTAGTCGACGCTTTTTGACGCAAGAAATTTTATGGGTCACTAAAGTTTTAGCCGAAGAATCCCGTCCCATAAATCAGTGGCACAGACAGGATTAATATATATTTTGTGCACAAATTGTGATGGCATTCCCGGGGTTAGTTCAACCCCCCTAAGACTTATATAAGATAAAATAAGATAAATCTCTTATTTTCAAATACACACTTTATATCACTAATGAAAGTATGATTAAATCGAAAAATAATAATATCGTATATGGTAATTATCCATTTAGATTGCGTGCCATATTGGTTATGTGAAGTTAAGATCAGTTTAGCTTCAAGAATTGTGTTGTGTAGATGCCCCAATTTTATAATGGATAGATATACGGCCAAAGAACGAAGAATTAAATAAGTGACAATAGTTGGTAGTGTTGATTTCTTGGTGGAATTCCATTATTTAAATAAATATGTTTGTAATTTTCTAGCCTCTGAAGATTACTACATGTCAGTAGTCGAAAGTAAAAAGACTCGAATAAAGTTATAGTGAACATTACAAACATATTTATAAGTGAAAATAGTTATTTACCACATTATATGCAATTCAAAATTGTAGTGGAATGCTTATAATGTTACACCTTTTAGGTCATTTGAAAATATAATCTAGGGAAAAAAACAATTCATTACACTCCACCGAGAAGACGAAGGCGATGTTTTATTTAAAAAAAAGTATACTGTTAGGCGAGTAAATATTTTTCGATTTAAGATTATCTGATAAAATGGTCCCATCCAATAAATATGAGTTGACATAAAAATAACTCACATTCAATAGACCCTCACATTACATATCGAAAACATAAAACAAGTTTCTATCGCGGGGAGGGAAATATGAAAGTGAACGCGAAAATAAGTTTCATCCGCAAAAAAACCTTTTACGGATAAGTGGAAAATCTGGAGGTGGACTTGAATGTTTGTTTACAGGGCGGCGGTGAACATTGTGATGTCGATGGTGCTTTCAAAGAGATGGTCTCCGATGGAAGTACGAAGAGAAAAGTTGCTCTTTCATTCTTTTCTATGTGCATAAAGATGAAAAGAGTGAGGGCACACCGTCATTGTGCTTGAATACCCGATCAGTAATGTTTCTTAATGAGAAGCTTCTTTTGACTGAGCTATGACTCCTCCGCCATTTACCACCCCCTGCGCTGGGGGATGTTATTTTTTACAAGTCGACCTTTTGTATTCACGTCTCGCGTCACTCAAGAATGGGTAATCATTTATCGCTTCGTGGCTTGGCACGACTTCCGTTGAGAGTCTTGTTGTTTTATGATGGATATTGAATGAACACTCTTTTCAAATAATGTAAAATCGATATTTTCACACCATGACAGACATAACAACCGAGGAAATATATTCAAAAAATACTTAACAGTGCTATTTCCGTTATTAGTTTGACATTGAAAGTACAGTGGTACCTCGACATACGAGTTTTTCGAGAAATCCTATTTTTTGCTTCGAGATACGAGTAAAATTCGAGATACGAGTAATCAGCTAGAGAAATCCATGGGTCTGGAACATTTTTTTTCAAAACAGCCTAGATGTAAGGGCGAGAAAAGTTTAGGAAAAAAGGCAAAGACCAGTGAAGAGAAAAGCACTGACGAAAATTAAGCGAAAGTAACACTTTATAATTCAAATATATTTCTTTATATTCTCTTTTTGGTTTTGTACGATATATATTTGTTATTTATAAAAAAATATATACAAAAACACATTGTACGTTAAAAAATTATTTTTTTGCCAGGACTTTTTGGGGGCTGGAACGGATTAATGACAGTTTGTATGGAATTGTATGGGAAAATTTGATTCGAGTTGCGAGCAGAGTGTCGAGATGTCGAGGTACCACTGTGTGCTAATTTAAAATTATTTGAGCATTTACACATTTTTAGCGTTCATTGCAAGATTTGTTTGTTAATTATTTATTTAATTTAAATTAAAGTAAATCAATAAAGATACGTATTATATTTTTTGCTTTCATAGCGTATTCGCAATTTGATTCAAAAGTCAGATTATTTCAAGTATACTTAGTGTATATTTTTTAGAGACTGGCGTAAACAGAATATAGCATTTTCCTGCTGAGTGGACTTAAGGACTTCCGCTTATATTTTTAACAGGATCTTCAAGCCAAAAATAGGGCGTGAAAAGCAGATTAAAGCTAAATGTCTCAAACCGAGTGAATAATTTACGGCCCTACTTATTAATATCCATCATTATAAAAAAATAAACCCGGTTTTTTTAATTTTGTAAAGGTGGGAATTATTTATTTATTAAATCATAGGATAAAAGTAAAAAATATTGGCTTGGTGGTAGATATGTATAATTGATTGGGATATTTCATGAAAAAAAAATGTAAATAATTACAGTGATTCAAATGAGGTTAAATAAGAAGTATTAGGATCATTTATTAAGATTTATGATAAAATGGCCTTATTCATCGGCTTTTAACGACGCCGTTAATTCAGATTTCGATGATTTAGCGGTGCCGAGCTTTTAATTAAAAACGCTAGTTCGGGGTTTATAAAATATTTATTTAATGCCTCATCCGGCCTTGCATCCGTTTTATATTTGCTTTGGCCCAAGTGAAAACCTTTTCATCATTTCAATCGACTGAAAATAATTATTGGTTCAATGTTGTAATGTAAATATTATGAGGGACGCTCTTTGCCGTCCAGCACCCGGTAAACAGAGGCTCCAAAGCAAACAAGCTAGGAAAATAAAAAAAGTTTTATGTGCGGTTTGGCACCGTTCCGTGGCTCGTTTGTTACCGTCATTCTTTTTTTTAAAGGGATAGAGGAAAGCGTGAATTCTATAATATATTATAACAACTAACAACCGCTCAATTTTACTCTTCTGACTGAAAAATTTAACCCATATTTTAAAATCAACACCCACCTCGCTAAAAGTATTTCGTAGTTAGTTACATTAATGCTTATTAAAATAACGAAGATATTATACGATCACAATCCATTTCAAAGACAATAATTTTACGTATATTTTGTTATATGTCACGGTGACACTAAATAAATAAATAAATACCGTGACGCCTTCCCTATTGACGGGAGTCCCTTTATAAGGGGTTGGCCAGGCCACCTTGGCCTTTACGGGAGAATATAGTAGAGATGGTTTCCCAGGCCACCACACAGTAATGAGTACTTAAGATCTAGTTTGCTAAGCTAGATCTACCAAGTGACTCCGGTGCCGTGAATCGAACTCGGGAGTCTTCACTCACGAATCCGTTACACTAACCACTGGGCCACAAGGCTGCTCTTAGGGTGACACTATATAATGAATGATAATATATTTTCACTGGTAAAATTAAATATAATTTCGCTTAAACATAAAAATAATTTGATCTACGTTATGTTATTTATAAAAATAGATTCACTTTGTTTTTAAAGATAACATAAAAATATAGATGGATGGCTACACACTAAAAATATTATTTTATTAACATATTTTAATTTAATATTAGTTGCTTATATTTACAGTAGTAACTTCAAGCAAAATATAATCGGGATACACTAGTTATTATATTAAAATAACCATAAAGGTGTCAGAATGTGGGCGATCTTGTATATCGGTTGATGTTTTCAATGAATAACCTTTCGAAAAAGCAATTCTTCTATTAGAAAATGGTACAGAAAATCCACTATTAAGGCGATAAATACTAATTCCAATCATTATGTTAAATATAGTCCAATATATTTTTGTTCGTTTTACCCCGATTTTTAAACCACTATCTCTTATTAAAACGACCTGTACCTGCATTTCATTTTATTTGTAAAATTGCCACAGTATTTACTTCATCAACCAGAATTCTAAAATTCAAGAATCTAGTTCAAGGGGCTTCATCAATAATTTATAAATATTTTTTTTAATTCGATCGGAATTCTATCGCACTATAATTAATTGCAGCCACGTGTTCTATATAATCCGAGTAGGAGTAATAATGTTATATTCGATTTAATATTTTTCCCCAGCCACAAACCGGTGACATAAAATTGCAATTTCGAGGAATTTAATTTAAAAGCGAAATAATGATTTTTGGATATTGCCATCCTTTTGTAGTGTGTGTCAGATAATTGCATTTTTGCATGCGAGGCGTTCAAACGTGTGTCATATTACCAATGATAAGCATTTACGAGTATATTAATATCATCCAAATAACAATTTATCGCATGTATTACTATATTTTAACAATCAGTTTTATGATGGTCTCATTTGTGGTGTAATATTATTGATTGACATATAATATAGTAAGGGGTGACATAATAAAACAAGCCTACATTGAGTGGCAGTTCTTTCAAGACTGTAGAACATAAAGATTTAATATTGACGTAAATCAATTTGACGTGAGGCTTTATCTGGTTTTTGATGTGATTATGAATAGAATCGGTTATGAATGACGTGACGTAGCAAACTGAGCAGGATATGGTGTATTGTGTAATAATAGATATATATACAGCATATAACCCATCATTATCTATTGGCTGAACCAGTTGTTGTAATCAAACCCGCTATTGTTACCTAGCTATATTGTATTATCTTAATCATCTGTAAATATTAATACATGCCATAATACAGCTGCTCTCATAATACAATCATTTTATATTCCCATTTCATTCAAATATTAGCAATTGATGGGGGTTTAGAATAAATCAAAATGAGCTTGTCCATAAAGAAGCCTTCAATTAAATATATATAATATTTAATCCCCAATAATTTTATATAAAATACTACGAATATACATATTTAAATTATTTGTAATAAATTTGGCAAACTTGCATTTATTGGATTTATCAAATCTTTATACAGGGTCGACTTAAACTAACTGAGAATATTTTAGGGGGTGGTAGGGTATCAATTTTTTTTGTTGATATTATGATTTATTAATTAATATTAAAAAATAATTAATAATATTAATTACGTATAACAGACACAATATACAGGTAACAGTCAATACTGAGTACTTCGGAGAATCAGTTGATTCCAAGATGGTGTCCCAAACTCGATTCCAAAAGCATTATTAATATTATTAATAATTTTTTAATAAATATATTTTTTTTAATTATTCATCCGATACCCTACCACCCACTAAAATATTCTCAGTTAGTTTAAGTCCACCCTGTGTAACTTTTTTTAGAAATGCTTTCACAAACTTTCGGTTTGGTATTTTTTGACAATTTCATGTATTTAATTCAATATATCAGATGGCAGTTGTTTCAACCTCTTTACTACCTCTGAAAATCTAATATCTTAATTATTTTAAATGTAAAATCAGAGTTTATAAATACATGGTTTTTATTGAATTCGTAGATGACTTTGTATCTCTCCCACTTAAGCTCGTAACATATAAGGGATTAAAAAAGCAAATATAAAATTATTACGAAATACAATATCTTTATTCTTTATTTTTAAAGCTTGAGTTGGTTCATTCGTGTCGATTCTATAATAAGAAATATTTACGTCATAAATTATATTAATGAACTACGCATTATATGTAAATTAAATATTGGCATTGATAACTTGAATATTTATTCAGTGATAAAATTATTTGAGTTGAAGTTCTGGTATTTTGCATAGTCAGAGGTCAGAATAGGTAATTTAATTTTCCAGTTGAAAATAATTCGTTTTTGAGATAGCCTTCGTCCGGTGTCGATTTCAATAATTGGGTGGCTATGGTTCGGAAGTTGATTAGTTAATTGTGAAATGGCTTCCGAAGGTTCGATTGCTTTGGGCGGATTCGCTGATGCTGCTGATCCTGATGAGAGAATGGCCGAGGCTGTTTTTCGTTGAGTCCAATGTATGGTTGGAATGGTTGAAAACAAATCTGCAGCCGTTAAGTCCGTCATTACGGGTTAGTTTTTGTGGTGCGGGTACTTTTCCACAACCTCCACCAACTAACCCTATAAGGGTGTGTCATTCATTATTGCTACCTACCTACACCACCTTTTGGCTCACTCTTCACTTCATCCCCGTCCAGGTTTGCTTCTGTTTCTGGCCCTCTCTTACAAATGTCCCAATTATACTAACGACGTGAATTCATTCGGTTTCCTCGACCAGTGCCGCCTCTGCATACATTTTAACACGTCTCTGCCATTGATCTTTTCAAATACGCCATAGAACAACCAAAAAAGGAAAACCAGTTTTTTGTTTGTTTCAGCATTCGTTGACGTTGCATAGAAGGGGTCAAATAGCACGTACTTTAATTTATTAAATAGCTCAAATATTACAGTAAATTTTTTAATACTATATACTTAATATTGTATATAAAATAGATACATTGTCTCTCATAATGCCAAAAATATGTGTTTGTGAATATATGAAATATTCTTTTTAATTTTATTTGAGTAGTCAAATTTTTAATACAGTAACACCCGATCACCGATAAATAATCCCGATCGATCGTCTTGATCCAGGTTTACTCTGATTTCCTGGATTGTAAGGTAAATACTGCGGCGATTATTAGGTCGGGTAGAGCCGCTTCCTCTGTGACATGTGTAACTAGTAATAGTTAATATTAAACGTTGTTGTGTTTAAAAAAAAGCTGCCAAAGAAACACCTCGGGGTGTATAATAAATTAAGTCGGGCAGAGCCGCTCTGTCGGTGACCTGTGTAACTAGTAATAGTTAAGATCACCTTAAGACAGACAATTAACACGTTGTTATGTCTAAAAAACCCTCTCAAAAAAGCTCCATCAGAGATGTAGGTTCTCTGGTATTCCAGACGACTTTTCTCTGTTAATAAAAAAACACGTCATACATATGTGGGTTTGTAAATTTATATTTATATTTTTTATATTGTATTAATGTAAAAAATGGCAGTATTAGCAAATTAACAGATTTTTTGAACTTAATATGCTTTGTCATTTGTCAAAAACCAATAAATCATTAAATTTATTGTTATACTGGCCTTTATTTAGAATAAACTGTTGATAAATAAAAAGGTGCAATTATATAACTGAACTATCGAAATTATATAGGCAGAAAATAATAATAATCATAGCACCAACTAAATCAATATTAAAACAGTACCTACATTTAATTTAATTTTATGATTTTAAATCGTCGATTGAACTAATAACATATCCAATCGATTGCATTTGGTATCAAGTTATATGTAGAGGAAAACCGAATATGAGCTCATCTCGAATATTCAATATTTGTTGCACGAACCCCGAAAATGATATGTCGGAATCAGCAAATCGAATTTAGGACATATCGACACCAAATATAGGAACAGATCCAGAAGCAGTGAAGACATGAACCCTTGGCCTAAGGCTGTATTACCGTAACTTTATACCATCTGGCACCACATTACCTCAACCCAAATGAAAATGGAAGATGGGTCCCCAATCGAATTGTGAGCTTGCTGAATTTTTGTAGTATTTATTTTAGTTTTTTTTTGCTCTCGTACAGACGGACTTTACTGGTCTCGCTTTTTTTAATTGCGAACCCGCCCCTGTCTGTCTACTCTGATCTTTCTATTTTGTAGTAGTAGAGACAGCTCTGTCACACTAGAAATGTACTAATATATGGGTTACTGTGACCCTCCAATGAAATTAATTCGGAAATACCCTCCATTCATTTTAATTCATGATTACAAACAAATAAAAAAATAATAAAACCCAAAATAATACTGGTATTATTTCAGAAAAATAAGATTTATATACAATTTTCTTATTAAATAAGGTTTTAGCTCTACATAAACATATTTATTTATTTAATATGTACTTGGTTGGATAAAGCACATAATGTATAGAATTGAAGATATTAGCTAGTAAGCCGGAGGGCAAAAGGAGACATGGGTTATTTATTATATTGGTTGAATTCCGCAAGGTATAAATAATTTGAAATATACGAAATTGTATATTAATCATTAAACTTGTTTAATAAATATGAAATTGAAAAATGTACCCAAATTTTATCGTGCTTTTTTACATTACGTTATACAAAGTATACGCGATGTTTATTTAATTACTAAAACAAATGATTTTTGTAAAAAAAAATACATCGTATTATAGTTTCCAATTAATTTTTGAGTGTAGTTTAATCTGAGATAACATTAAAAACAAAATTAACTAGATTCGAATCTACGTCTTCTGTATTATGCCCAAAATATTAGTTACATACTAAGTTGATTCAACAAATTTAGTGATATTATTAGAAAAACTTCATTACTGTAAAATAATTTGGTTCTCAGTTTCTTGCTAAAACTATCCAGAAAATTATTGTTAAATTTGGTAGTATTATTGAAAATTATAAAATCAAGGGTAGCTGGTTGATTTAGAATAACATATGTTTTTATTGAGAGTTTATGCGATAATAATATATATTCAAGAGTCGGCTATTGTCAACAATGCGCCTTTTTGAAATTATTTATTTGATATGAAAATAGCGGTGGAGACTTGATTAAAAAACAAAAATCACAATGGCTTTTGTTGTTTTTTCGTGGCCAGACGTCCCCATTATATTTGTAAAAGGCCGTGTATAGGTGTCGAGAAAATACCCCGCCTCTGTCGCCTTTGCTAATTCAATTTTATTCTCCACGGCCTATTGTTCGAGTCGGAATCGGCTTAGGCCACGACAAAGTAATGAAAACCTTGTTTAAACTTTGCATTTTTTGGTCCGCTCATTAACATTTTTATGCGAGCCCAGTTCGGTTTGGTGTCCAACAGTGACCGAGGTCTGTGATCTTTTCTTCCTTCTTGTTACGTCATCAAAAAGTTTCATTCCGTTTAGGTTATTTTTCAACATCGGTTAACTTTGCCCCCTGATATCCCCGTGAACAAAACCCGCCGGTAATTTTTATTTTCGTTTGCTCAAAGAAACACAACGAAACAATTCAAAAAGTTTTCAATTCTCGCTTTGGTTTTATTGTATAACACTTCTGTATTTCGAGATTGAACTTTTTAAAAGAAAATTCATTCACAACAATATTCTTTTATTTTATGGAGAATGCGTATTGTGGATTATGTATTTATTATAAAGAACGAATTTTTATAATTAATTTTTTTTATTAAAAACAAATATATTTTGCCGGACAAAATTGGTATAGAAGATTATTTTGCTTCTAGAATATCTATGATGAGATAATTTAACCAAACACCAGTGCACCACTCTTGATAGATTTAACTTTGTTATTCAACCATGTCTTATAGATTATTTAAGTAAGTTAACTGAAGGAATAAGGTATCTGTTATGAGGTTAAATATCCATGGTTGTTTAGTAACCATAGCTGCCTTGTGACCCGGTGGTTAGTGTGATGAAATCATGAGTTCGGGTTCTCTCGGGTTCGATCCACGGCGCCGGCTAAATTGATGCGCACTGGTGTTTTTGGGTAGATCTATCGTAGAGAATTCGATCTGAAGTATTCATTGCTGTGTAGTGGCCTGGGAAACCACCTCTACTAAAGGCTATGCTGACCTGGAATTCCGTCAATAGGGAAGGCGTCAGGATATAGTAACCAAACCAAAAATACATTGGCCCGGTTTCTTTAAGTCGTGTTAAATCTCGAGCTTGTGTCACTCGGCGATTTACGTGCCAAATGCGTTTCTTCAAGATTCAGCTCGTGCTACTAGCTGTCAAAATCGCCGATATCCAGGTTTTATATCTAAATCTTGTCCCATTCCCCCCCTTTCATTTCGAGCCCAACGTGTCGCTTCGGCTCGAGTCGCTTGTATCCAAGTTCTCTTGAATGCTTGCGATACACACGTCGGAACCGCTCGGCTATAGCTTTAGTATCGTTTCAAGAAACGGAATATTTGTATATGACACGAGATTCGAACAATCTCTTGCCACGTAACACACGACTTGAAGAAACTGATCCTTAGTTTTTGAAAGTTTGACTGTTTTTCATTCTGTTTGGTTGCAAAACAATAGTTATGAGTCTGTTGTAGAATATTAATAGTGATTAATGGTCGCAGATAATATTTAGTGTGAATGTGTGTAATACTGTTGAGGAGTGTGTGGTAAATGCAGCTGAGGGTTGAGAGACATGACAGTCGTTCATTATGGAGGTCAGTGTGAGTGATGCAGCAGATGGTTTAACCACATCACCATACAACATCCCTTACCAGAAATACTACTCCAATTAAACCCTTGCTTCATTTCACATTATGTTATAAATCAGAAACAATTATATATACAATGAATTAAACAGTTGCCATATTTTGGCTTATGAACTAATAAAAACTTTCGAGGCAAACATATCACGCTTGTTTGTGTCTAGTATTTTTATTGTGTCCCCTTGAATGCATACAGCTGAATAATACAGTTGTATAGAAGAAGGGTAGTCGACAAATTGAGTTGCTTAAAGTAAGCGCAACTTGGTTTTAGCTACCCATTACAATAACCCTCCCTCTGTCACCACTCAACCACCCTCCATAACAAAACCACAAAGACCAACTTTTTTACAACCGTTTAACTTTTCACGTGCACGCACCGCAATCCCAGACTTCCAAATAAACTCACCCTGCAACTGTAAAAAAATTACATTTCACCGACCTTTTCTCACCATCAAGTATATTACCACATTAATTCAATTCAGATGAATTATATATTTAATTATTCAATATCTTTATATGTACAAAGACTCTCTTGTAAATATACTGAAATTGAATGATCGCTGAAAAAGGAGAAGACTGATGGATTTATATTGAAATCTGTTTTATTTGACAATAATATCGGCGGAATAAATCCATATTGAATCTAGACTATGGGTCCCCTAATAAATTTTGTGTACAAAGGAAAGACGTCCCGATAAATTCATCATATCCACCATATCAAATTCCAGGGCGCGTCAAACGCCCAATAATATGATTATATTTTAAAACGAACATATTTGGATTACTTTTATCAAAAACACTTTATATAAACAAAGGAAAACTTCAATCGGTATATTGAAATTACTATCAACCCAAGTATTGCATATAGCTTTATTTACAAGCTTATCCTAATGTAATACAAGTATATCTGCAACGGCTAAAAACCAATTAAAAATTTAACAGATTTTTCTTTATTTGTAATTGCTGTTGACAAAAACCGTGTATGGCGTAGATAAATAAATAAAATTACTACTTATTATTCATTACTATCATCGGTGCACTAGCGTAATACAAGCCAAGATATGGTTGGTCTATTGTTGACAGAAGTATCAGCCGGAATATGAATTCGAGCCCATTAGACGTCGTTAAACCTCGTACTAATATTTATAAATTATTGCAAGTATAATAAATGCACGCAAATGCATTGCATCATACAATAATTATACATTTAAGCCGTTACATAATTCTCGTCGCATAATATAAACTCCACCTTCACCCGATGAAATTTAAAATTCCTAGTGTATGCTGAAAAATGTTTTAAAGATATGTATATTTGTATATGTATCTTTTGGAAGCTCTCACATTGAGTTTGATATGATTCAAAAGAGGCACATGCACTAAAAGTGTGTAGTATTTATTCGCTTGCTCGCTTCAGAATATTATTATAGAGAATATGGCAGTACTGTTTGAAGTACTAGACCAAATCGAATTTGTACTTGTACGAAATTCCTCAACGAACCATATCTTCCACCATCGCTCATATTATGCCGATCTCAGTATGTATGTATGTACCCATTATAATACTATAAGAACACCGCTTTACTTGCTACACTAGATCTGCACCAAACCGTGAAAAGTTGTATTTTGGAAAAGTGCTTCACTTTTAATATTTTTATGAAACAGTTCATACGATTTGAAACATTTCATTCCATATACATTCAAGTATACATAATAATGAAATATATGTATAGTATATTATAAAAATAAAATATCCTACCGAGTATGCGAGATTGTTAAAACCCACCTCGTACTAGGGACAGCTTCTTCATTTATTATTCATAATGTTTATTCGTAATAGTATTTGTTATTCATATGGATCAAAAGCGTATTTTTCATATAATAAGACCAAGTTAGGACTATAAATATCTGAGATTAATAAATATGATTTTTAATAATTTAATAATTATCATCACCCATATAATAAAGATCAACCCACTAACCAAAAGAAGTTTATTTTATCAATAAATAGTCTAACAATGTGACTGATGGTATTTTATCTTATAATTCAAAATAAACGACATGTACATGCAAGGTATACGTAAAACTTATTAAATAAGTACATTTGATATAATAAAAATATAATTATTGAAGTCAAGAATTTTAAAATTGATTTGATCGGTTATTACGACTGAGAGATCGGGAATAATTTTAATAAAATCCCGATCGATTGTCTTGATACAGGTTTACTCTGATTTCCTGTATTGTAAGGTAAATACTGATTATTAAGTCGGTGACCTATGTAACTAGTAATAGTTAAGATCACCGACAGACAATTAACACGTTGTTGTGTCTAAAAAACCCTCTCAAAAAAGCTCCATCAGAGACGTAGGTTCTCTGGTATTACAGACTACTGTTTTCTCTTAATAATAATTTATTGATTGAAATCTCGCATTGTAGAATCTGACAGTTATTAAACAGTTGAAGGGATGTCGTAACTATGCCCTTTTCTTGTTCAAAGTGTATAATTTATGTATCATAAATTACAAAGCTTTTTCATAAATCAAAAAATCCCTCTCTTAAAAATAATATAATAAAAGCTTCTCTGGACTTAAATAAATAAATAAATTATGTTAAATTTAAATCTCGTTACGATATTTGAAAGAGTAGCGTCGAATTGAACGATACCTAATTTATTTATAAATAAAGTTCTGTGCATAGAAAAGTCTCGATGTTTTTTGGCATATGGTGAATTCGATTCAGATGAACAATAGAAATAAGGCTTTCTTTATTATACCGTTTCCTATAGATTTGTACTTCTTTTCATACATTTGTCTGATGGAAGCATTTCTTCTCCCATACAGATATTTTCCATTATCAATTATTTATGAACGTATAGATCCATAACGAGTTTCGATAAAACACCACAGTCACCTCTATTGTGAGACACAAAAGACTGGTGGTCCATATCGATGTTTTCTGACGCCGAAGAACATCGCATTGTTCCTCGCAAGAAAAACAAGCTACTGTCAAACCTCCCTCTTTCAATGCTCTTTGATATAGCTTCCACTCTATCTAAATATAACTCGTATCGAGGGACACACTTTGTTGATTAATGATCTCATTGTGATATTTAATTAAAATATGCTTTCATTCAATTTCCAGGCGAGGTGGAAAGACTGCTGCGTGAGTTCCGACAGAATCAGGAGCTCGTCCGCAACATCGGTGCACATTATTACCAGATTATATACCCGGTGCAGCTGAGACATCATGAAAAAATGGGGATTTCGACGAGAGAAGTTGGAGCGCAAAAAGTAAGTACACATATGTATTCGAAATATTAGAGAATGAGCCATGTACTGTGAACATATTAGTTTGTTTCAACCGTATTATATTTCAATATTGCTGCGCAGTCTTTTCATATAATAGACAAATTTAATTATGTTCATGTAACTAGTGTCTAATGGGACTACTGGCTATGGACCTTTCAAAGCCAACATAAAAGCATTACGATATATCGGCTTTCAAACTGAATATCCAATAAAATATCTCCGTCGTTGACAATACTATAATAATTATTCATAGCATATAATGTTAATCAGAGATGGTTAAATGTGTAGTGCAATGCATGATTTTGTTCATTAAAGGGTAAAATAGAATATCATTATTTCAATTATTTAATACTAGGTCAATTTCAATTGATATTTTCAATTTGTTAATGTATTTTATGATCTGCTTGGTTTTTTAATAGGACGGTAATAAGTTGTTCATTTTTTCATTCAGAATATGTTTGAATTTTAAAAGAAAATTATAAATAAAATAATTTAATACGGTTTTCATATGATGACAACAATCATCACAATATTTAAAAAGTTTCCCAATAAATACTGTTTTTTGAGAATTGTCATTTATCATGTTTTATCAAATATCTCTAATATTATTTTGAAATTAATTTAATAATATTATCATTAAAATACCCCTTTCGAGATATGTATGAATCGTAGTAAAATATTATTCTTCCATCTGGTAACACTGATGGTCGAAGGACCCGTACACACACCGTAGACAATTATATATATTTTAATTTTATAATAAAATAATACGTTGCCAGGAAAAGTCTCTTGGGGATATTTGTACATGGCGTGTAAATAAATTATTTTTTTATAGACTGAATATAAATTTTGTTATAATTTTCCGGCTTGTAAAAAGGAAGCTTGTAAAAAAGGCAATTTAATTTCCCGATAAATTCGGTGATGAATTCACGCAGACATTGTTCCGTTCCCGCATTGGGGGTGGCCGTCGGTAGCACATTGTTTCGGCTTGAAGAGGAAAAAGTATGGCGGAAGGTGAAGTATACGAAGAAGTGAGAAGGAAGTTCTTGGTCGGAAGAACAGTCGGGAGGCTTTTAGGGAAAAAAACACCGGATATTGAGGCTCTGTGACGCCCGACCTCTGTATATCGACATTCATTAATCACCAGCCCCAAAATAGGCATCTCTTGAAATCGGGCCAATAGGTACTCTTCACACTAGTACACAAATCATAAATATCCGCTATAAAAACTTACAACTAATAAGCATTCTAAGCTTATAATCTACTATAAAATTGATGAAAAATCTATTAATAAATACTTACTCTCCTACGATTAGATAATCAAATAAACTTATATGGAACAAAAATTTGAAAAAATCACATAATAAAGGTGATTGAGTATTTTAGAATAGGTAAATCAGTGTCTCTGGCAGTGGCATTGTCATCTTGTGCAATTGAAGGCAGATGGTGTGGAAGCTAAACGGATGAAGTCAAAACTGGTTTGAATCCTGCCACCTCAAGTGTCTGAGTAATTTAAAACCGATCAAATCCATCCATTCATTGACTTGTCCGTGAAATCCATAAATCCTGATTAAAAAAATTCCGAACGTTTACTTATTTACGCCCCGAGGAGTTTTTATTTTTTAGAGATGGTTTTTTTATACACTACAACGTGTCAATTGTCCGTCAGTGATCTTAACTATTACTAGTTATACAGGTCACCGACTTAATAATCGCTTCAAACATTACCTTACAATACATGAAATCAGAGTACACCTGGATTAAGATGATCGATCGGGATTTTATAAATATTATTCCCGATCTCCCTGTCGCAATAACCGGTCAAATCAATCAAAACATTCTTGCCTTGAGTGTCATTTGAACTGTATTTGTAGCAACGCTTCTTATCCTCTGAGCTATTACGCTAATCTAGATAAGCCTAGTTTTTTAAAACGGTTTATACTTACATAATTTAAATTGTTTTGAAACGCCAATACAATTATCTGTACAAAATTTACTTTTAACAGACAAGACTCAGTACATATTGAATGAATAGAATCAAATTAAATTTAACAAAGGTGATTTTTGGACGAATGAGTAAGACGATTGGTTAATAAATTAAATTAATTGGTGCACCGCATAGTATGCACAATGGAACCACCCAGTCTATCTGATTTTTTCCATTAACGCGTTCACAATTATTTCAATGTTATATTAAGGCTTTGGGACCGTTTATTTGAAGTATTTAGATACCTTATGCTAATAATAATGTAGCTCATGTTAACCATTTATAATTAATTTAGAACATAACGACCACTTAACCTTTGCTTCAGTTTACTCCTTAAATACTCTTAATTAATTCACACATAGTATATCGGGGATTGTATCGTTGTTGCATGCTGTGCGTTTTGTTCTTTAGAGTGAATTGTCTTTATTAAATGAGGGTTGGTCTGGGCTTAAATGTTTTGTGCAATTCAGCTCTCATTAGGTAACGTTGGAGTACGAGCACCTAATAATACTTAGCCACCCTCAACTAAAGCCTCTTTAATCAAGTCACCATATAGTTACCTAACACGCATTGATACACTATAAAATACGAACCATATTGTATATTACACAATATCTTATAATTAGACTGATTTTAGAGTATGCTGCACTATTGATTTGTTAAATAAAATATGTTATTTAATTAATTTTCAGTAGATTTCCTTTCTTTTCCCACTGTTCGCTGTTGTTGGTTACTATTGAAGCCATGTTAGTTGCCTCCTCGGAACGACCACTATCAATCTTCGCGGTTTCATTAAGACCGACACGGTGTACATTCGCATTTTAGTTTGTGTACACAAAGAAAAATTCAAAATTTAAATTAAATAGTTGGCGGGTGAAATATTTTCATCGAGTTAATAAATAATATAAGTGTCGGTTGCATTATCCAGTGGCGGTCTATTTCATTAAAATGGTGACAAATAGTAAAGTGAGACATCTTTTATATTTATGAAGAGCTCTCACTGTTGGTGGTATTTTTCTTTAAATCTCACTGGAAGAATGTTATAAAATATTTTATCAAACGCATTATTTTTTATGTACGTCGGATTGCCTACCCACCGATAAATCTAAATTCAGAACCACACTTATATATAACACTGTTAATATATCTAACTATTAGACTCTCTTATCTTTAAAAAAATCAGTGATAATTGATGTCACAGGTCTTATTGAGGTGACCATCCGTAAATCTAACTTGGAAAATAATATTTATATTTTAATAATGTGCATACCGCAAACCCAGTTTCAAAACGTTTGGTGAGATGATGAATGATTTAGCATTCTTTGAAATAAGTTTAAACACAGAAAAGATTCATAGTAAATTAATGCAATTGTACGTTTTGAAAAACGCATTGGATTATCAGTGAGGTTGGGTTAGGTTAACTTTTACACGAATACACAGGATTTGGTATATTTCTCGTGCAAACGTGCATATAAGTAGATTAAATTAATAATAAAAGAGCTCAAATTACAATTAGTCTGATTAAAAACATCTTTAACAAAGTGTGGCAAAATTAATGGTTTTCGAAGCGAAAAATCATGCATACATATACAATAAATCTTTAGAGAGAGAGTCAGAATACAAATAAAATGCGAATTGATTTGTAGTAGATGATCATAACAATGGAGTCATGCAGATATTCTAACAACACAGCGAAGGTACTTCTAGTTGGGATACGGAGGTTGTGATGCAGTGGCGCAGATTTAATCTTGGAAAAGAGGAAAGGCTCTTGATATAGTGAGGTTTGCGTTTATAAATCACTCAGATATTCAAATTAAATTTGTGCCACGATAGCTTTTGTTGGCATTGCTCACCGGACCGGGAAGCCACCGTATAAAATGCACTCCCGGCAAACATCATTCCGGGATTATTTTTACGAAGGCACTCCACTGCTCAGCCGATCAATTCCACTGTTTGAAAGCCTCCACTTTGAAAAAATATCTCTCTTGTTTCTACAAAATGGATATTTTTGATTCATGAAGCTTTACAATAGATTGAAAAGGGGCGATTTATAATTCATATCGGACTTTTAAAAAAAAACTTTTACACTTTCTATTAGAAATTGTCCAATATACATATATACAAAAATAACCATATATAAGAATTTCATTCTGTGTGTACCTAGTTTATTATAAAATTAGTTAGTTATGTAATAGATAATAATTGTTATATAATATTAAATTCCTCTTCTATTATAATACTCGAAGTTAGCGAGAACTAAAAGCTGGGATAAGTTCTAATCATCTAATAAGTGCTAAGTTCGAATGTGTTCAAAATAGCAAAATCATTATTATTTTATTTGCAATAAATTGTAATATCATCATCAATATTTATAAATAATGAAACTTACACTGAATTATACCTATAAAAAGTATATATTTTGGATCAAACGGAAAGGTATTTCGATTCGTTGTATTCTGACGTAGTATTAAATTCGAATGCAAACTCAGCAACGCTCATTAAAAGTTAGTAAACTCGTTCAAAGCTCGCATGTGTGTCAAAGCGAAAAATAGAAAATAGTCACAGATGTATAAAATTAGTTTATATCTTTAGCAAAGCTATTCGATGATTAACATGTCTCGTTAACAAGCTGAATGTGAATTAGATTCGAGTGCCACTTTGTAACACAACAGTATCTAGAGAACCTACATACATAATTTCGATGCCAGACTAAATTAATGCGTGTGTATGTTTAAAACGTTGCTCATTTCTAATTTCAAGTCTAACTTTAATTGCCTAATTCTCAAAGCTAAATCTCTAATGGTCTGGGGCGATAAGTATTTCTAAACAAGTCCCCTGTAAAGAATGATGCCGATGATAATATAGAGTACCCCATTAATGTCGTAAATAGTTAATGCATGTTATATTCAATCCGAGATAAAATTGTATGATCAAAGCTGCAATTTATACCTGTGTATATGTACAATTTAATATTAAAGCGGATTCGATACAACAGGTAGAATAGTAAGTACGTGTTCGTTTATACATAGAGAACAGATACAGCTCTGATAATTACAGGGGATTAATTTGCGATTGTTTGGAGGCACAATGGACGTTGATCTGAAGGTGAAATGAACAATCAGTACGAAGCGCAATGTCCACAATACGACGCAATTGTACCACCAAACAAATGCAAATTGATACCCGCTTGTCTTATGGATACCAAAACAATCAACACTATAACTATCTTTCTGACAGTGAATTAAAATAATGCGATATTCTCGACTATGTACATCAATGTCATTTCGCCTTTTGGGATTTTTATTTTTCGAAATTTAACATCTCATATTGAACCATGATGTGATAGGAATGCTTTAAATGTCACACACAGAGGTGTGCCAAGGTCAAAAGAATATTATAATATGATGTTGTTATTTCTTGTTAATAAATTCGATGTCATTATGATTAATCGAAAGTTATACAACTGTTTCTCTCACACCTGTCTTTATATCGCTAAATTCCACTCCATGAAGAATTTATTTATTTAATTTGAATTTTACATTGTTCAAATGATAGAAAAGATCTTATGAATTAGACTTAGGTGTACAGAATATATAAATCTTTTTACCTATAACTAACATGAGAATAACATTTATACGTGACATTAGAGATACTTAATAATTAATTAATATTAAACAGTATGGGGGAAAAATTAAAAAAAAAAAACTATTTACAGATATGAAGATTAATAAACAATAACAAGAATAGACAATTACAAAGTATTATGCTTACAAAGTGTATACAACAAAGAGATAGGTATAATATTCGTTTGATTTTGGCACATCCCTGTATGTGACATTTATAGCATTCCTAAAAAAAGCATATGGATTTTTCAAGCAATAAATATATCGATTACTTTTTTGCACTTTTAAAATCAATAAATATATAAATAAAAACATATACAGGCCTCATTTTTTCAAGCGATCCTTTAAGGAACTTATATTTTTATTCACAGTGTCCTGATTAATTTGACCTGAATTCTAACCATGCATCTCTATATAGAGCAAAGTGTCCTATCCTCTGAGCTATTGTGCTAGTATGTGTAAAGAATTGTTCAGTTAAACCCCATTCTATTCAGAAGCTGGATCAAGTATTGAAGTCTGGAGTATTTTTTCAAATTAATTGTAAAATGTAAAGTTATTTATGTTAGCCTCACTTTTATGTAATATCCATTACAGTAGCAAAGCACATTAAACTTGCAGTGTGTTATTAAGTTGTCTATTGAATTTATTGAAAGAGGCAATGCTAATGATTATACATTTGGTGGTGGAATGTCGTTATTGTGTTGGTAGAGAATGTTATTGTTGGAATAGTGGTAGTTAATGAAAATGCTTGAGAATGAAGCTGTTCTCGTTACAGCATTTCCCGTGCACCGTTAAGCTCGCATCGATTTCCTTTGTGAGCAAAGCTCAACTACAAGAGCTTCCGTTAAAAAAATGCAGTGTTGCCTGTTAATAGTGCATGTCATCACGTACATACATGCATACATACATTTAAGTGCAAACTGTAACGGAACTACATCATATGTATGTACCTTAAATTGTGTTACACAAGACTTGCCTCCACATACTGTGCTTACTGGCTTGCGTTTACCTAAGCACCGAGCTTGTTTCTAAACTGCTCTGTTTCAAGAATGCACATACTTTGCACTCGAGAACTAAATAAATGAAACCTTTCGATAGCTAACTGCATAACAGTTATAAAAAAAACTTCCAACTTATTCCAGGAACGGAACTAAATATAATAAATTCCGCAAACTTTAAAAAAAAAGTTGCATTTAATAAAACATTGTAACTTGTAAATAAGTGCTACTCCTTTTCAGCTTTGGCCTGTTTTTTTAATATAATTTACATACATTATGATAAGATGTTACAATATTAATTTTATAGACTTTTACTCAAGAAAGTCTTTTACTTAATACGTAGTACAATCAATTGGTAATTAAAAAGTCATAACATAATTTATGGGAAAAAATACAAAAACCCCCTTGTAGAACTACTGATATACATATATATATATATATATATATATATATATATATATATATATATATATATATATATATATAAAATTTTGAAATGTAAATAAATACTTAATACCATATGAATAAAAAAATATATTAAAAAACAAACATTTAGTAAAATCAGTGGTAATTTAAAGTTTCGCTTATTTGAAACATATTTGATTTTGTTTACATTTTGTATCAAGGAGTTAGTGGAGAAGTTGTCATCGTGTTTATTGCTTTAGTCTGTAATAAACTCTTCCACTGATTTAGCCTGGTTTGTTGCGGCACTTACTAGATGTCTTGCATTCATCAGTTTTTTCATACAACTCCTACTATTATTATTCACAAACCTTCCGTCTATCTTATTCAAATGTATTACTTCAAACTTTTCTCGTTTATTCCTTTGACATATTCAAACCATCTTAATACATTGTACATCCTTTTTATGTATCAAACTTGAACGATATATCAGTTGTAAGAGTATTGTAATATATTTCGTGTATAGTAATAAAAGTCAAGTACGGAAAATATACGAGTTTACAGTCTGATGGCTTATCGGATATATTTTCAAAATAAATACGTCACAGTGTTATATTAGATTTTCACGAGGCGCATGAAAGTTGTTGCATGAAGTTTTGAGCAGCTTTCGCTTGATTTGCGAGACTGTATTATTTTGTGTTTTTTTCACACGATTCAATTTGAGCAAAGGCTTTGTGAAATGCGGGGAACAGAAACTTTCCGCCTCGGTATAAATAATTAGAGCCTCGTTTGAAGAACCACCACCAGAAGCAAGAGAACTTAATATTTCTTTGTTCTAAATACGCCCCACAGGTCGCCCTTTAAGCAACGAAGAACACATGCGAGGCAAATTTCAAACACTACCCGACTTACTTTTGCCAGACGAAGCGTCTAAACTTTGAAGACATAGCCTTTATTAATACCGTGACTTCATTATATTATTTTATCGGATAAATTATACACACCGTTTAATTTATACTGATATCACAACAACATCAAATTATTCTGCATCATGATTATTTGGGGCAGGTAGACTTCACATACATATACTAAAGTGGTTGTTTCTTCTTCAGAAGAATTAAGAAGGATTTACATAAACAGCGAAATAAATAGCTCAAAGCTCTTGGTTACACATTTCGTTAGCTTGGACTCGAATCCTGCTGGAATTGAAATATTTATATTAAATCAATTTTAAATATTCTTTATTCATCTTTATAATGATTTCCTTGATTTTAAGATGAAAATTTTAATTATATGGATAAAAATCTTTTCTTTCTCAGTTTTGGAAGAACAGTGTTTGTTTTATATTAATAAAATTCTCAAGAAAGTTCTTTGAAATCAAACTAGGTGTTTCGTATAGAGAAAACACTTCGACTTTACTTCGAAGATATCCAATATCCCTTTTTTATACAGAAAAAAATCTTCAATATGAAGGAATACTTCTTTAGGGAAGTAATTATTTAAATTAATATATCTCAAAAGATTTATTACAAATCTACAAAAAAATCACTACATACACTATTGCTTGACTAGTAATATAATGTGTATGTCAATGAAATTATATTATTATTGGATAATTTTATCGGCAATTATAATTAAAAAATAGTTCAGTTCAATTATAATTAAAAAATAGTAGTCCCCTGAAATTCAGTACATACTTTACAACTTTCCCCACTATTTAATAACCATTTTAATAAATCATGTTACCTAAAAACTATTTACATTTATTATACACGGCTACTGTTACTACTGCGCCTTCAACGGATATCTTGATTTGAAAATTGAATATTTAATACTGGCATGAATCATTTCTACAATAATACGAGACAGACTGTTTTATATACATGTACATTTTATATGGAGACTCGTCGAGAAGAGTTTTCTTAATTTTGCCGCAACCATTTTACCATTTAGCTGTGGCCATGGTGTATGGGGTGGTTACAACCCCAGCCTACGGTGAAATTACCTCATGTACCTAATAACTTTTTTAGTCCTCGCCTCACCAAAGTTAGTCCCTGTAAAAATACGAGAATGAGAGAGATATTCAGAATGCATCCTTGATTTACGTCAAAAGTTCTCCTCGGCAAAGAATTTAAGTAAAAACAAAATGCCTCCGTTTTACATAATATTTTACAATGATTTCTGAATTGATTAATATAGGTTTCTAAATACAATTATTATTAAAACAACTGTTTTTTTCATTTAATGTGGAATATCCCTCAAAACTTATCCCCATTAACTTTATACTATTAACAAACACTGGTCGCTTTATTATTTTGCTTTAGGCAATAAATGCTATAATGCTTAAATACTTAAAATATTATGTTCTTTGTATAAGTTTCCTCTTAACAAATAAGTAGTCTTGAATATTGAAACGCGTATATGCATTTTTAATGTTTTGTGATATAAAAATAAATTTTATAGTAATTTTAAGGGTTATTATATTGCGAGATTATTAGCTATTCATAAAAAAATACTTATTGGCTTATTGTCTGGTAACAAAATGTATTCAATACTTCTAATACTTATATATGTAGGTACTTTATCTGAATACTTGACATGAAAAGAAAAAAAGTTTTAAAGTATGTAACTTGTAACAAACATGCCTTAAAAAATCTGCCAAATCCAGGGAAAAACTTTTTCAATACAAAATTATAACAGCATCAAACACGTGTTCTTGCCGTAAACACTTTGGAAGAAAATAAATAAATAAAATGTTCATATGAAGTATTCCATGATTTGATTTATTAAAACTTATTTGAGTTGGCTGTAAAATGAATTATTATCTAGAGTAGTTTGTAAGTTTTTAAATGCTTAATTAAACTAAATACTGACGTAGTTAGAAGGTCTGCTAATGACATACGACGGTTTGAGAGAATCCAGGTGTATTCTCACTTGAACTAACTAGACCGTTCATCACTAACGAGATGCAAATGTAATTTTAACTCATGCTAAATGTTTCTTTATAACTCAACTACCTTTTGCCTACTATTTTTATTAGATGTATTTTTTTAATATATATTTTCTACTTGCAGTTCCCTGGCCGAGGATACGGTGGCGGTGCAGATGGATCTTATCAAAGTGGCACCAGAGCGAGAACAAGGGTGAGTTTTTATCATTTATATCTAATTCTATAAATCGTTACGGAATCAATTTGCTCGAGTTGCGTGCACAAATTCGCACATTAAATTTCCAGACGTGAAAAATATTCTGTGAAAATTGATATGGCCAACAGCGAAGTGGTTTACCGCGCGCCGCTTTCAAATATTCAAGAACATATCCAGGAGTCGGCAGGGAATCACTATACACGCGATGTACAGGTTGAAGCTTAAATAAAGTTTTCGAAATATGGACGTTTGCTAAAAATTTCTCCTGGAAATTACTTTCGGAATTCAATTTCCCGTCGTTGAACTCTGTCCCTCTCGATCTTACCTACGGGGTTGATTCCCTATCGCCTTTTCTATGTGATAATATTTGGGGGCTTCACCCTGACATACACTAATATACATATAAATATTACGTCACAGATGTCAGGTATATGTGTAAATGTTTCGGCGACTCGACAATAATAATATGGGTTTCGAGACGAAGTTTGAAGTTACAAGGTTATATATTCAAAACCACAATGCGAACGAAATGTTTATATGACGTTTTCAATTTTACGCCATTTTGACACGACTCACTTGTATGTAGGTATATTTAATCTCGGTTGGTTATGACGTAAACTCTTTTGACGTAGACCGTACGTTATTTCGTAAATGTTCCATTCGCTTCCATCTTATCTAGTAAATTTTAAATTTTCATATGTTAGAATACTGAGTTGTTGGTTATTGGATAGTTAGCTAGATAGTAAAATATTCTGATGCCTGGATTTAGTTTATTTGACTGATTGCCCTGTCAAAAATTTGGTCTTTTAAGATAAAAAAGTTGTATGGTATATTTGTAGAAGCATATTAAATCCGTTTTGGTTGGTCTAGCATAGGTTTTGGATTAGACAATGCATAGAGCTCATGGGTTGGTTGTAGAGAAACAGTTGATGAATAGATCTGAAGTATGGATCAGGTTTCTATCGAGTATGCAATCTTTGAAGGTAAATATCCAAAGTTCTGAGAGGATTCACCTACGTTTGATATTCGTGCCTCATTGGATACACTTTAACCAACACTGATTTCAGGCGACTCAACTGACTTCAGTATAGAATCAAGAAATAGTGATTTAAGCAGTGATATTCAATACTCTATCTTGTTACACATATTATCACTAAAATACATAATCATATAAGTTTATATATTTATTTGAGCCGCAGTTTACAATATTTTTTGGAAAATCAGTTATTTAAGTTGTTGACGAATTTATCCATATACTTTAAGAGATAATCCAACTGAGTTGGTCCCAGATGTGTGTGGATGAAAACTGACATCGATCGATTTACACTGAGAATACGGATGTAGTAAGTAGAGGATGTAGTAGTGTATCCAGTGTCAGCAGAATAAGTGCATTTCGATTGAACTGATTGGGCCGTGCTACGAACTAAGCTACGCCGTAGACTGTGACGCTACGAACACTACAAAGGCGTGTTGGCTAATTGGCCTTCTCCGCCCACCTACTATCATATCATGCACAATACCGCCTTCTAACAAACCCAACATATCAATACACACCTGACTGTTTTGTAGAAAAAAACATATCTTTTTTTATCGATTTTTGTAGCTAATGATAAAATTCTTTTTCCTTTCATCATAAAATAAAAAAAAGAGCAACCTTGTGGCCCAGTGGTTAGTGTAAAGATTCGTGAGTGAAGACTCCCGGGTTCGATTCACGGCACTTGGTAGTTCTAGCATAGCAAACTAGATCTTAAGTACTCATTGCTGTGTGGTGGCCTGGGAAACCATCTCTACTATATTCTCCCGTAAAGGCCAAGGTGGCCTGGCCAACCCCTTATAAGGGGACTCCTGCCAATAGGGAAGGCGTCACGGTATTTATTTATTTATTTATAAAATGAAAATGGAATTCATTTATTAAAAAAACTCATCGTAAGAGTAATTGGAATGAAATATATTGGCTGATTTGCAGTTTCGAAGAATATAACTCACTGTTAAACTTTCACATGCCAGAAAAGTTATCTCCAACTTTGTCCTTCCGATGAGACTATTAAATTAATCAATTTTAGTTTTCCAGTTAATCAATATTTAATTGAGCTGTATTTTTCAATAAAAATTATTTATTATAGAGGAAAATAGCTCGTTTTATATTTGAACAGCACCTGCGGCACTGATTCATGCACATATCACTGCACTTTAATAAATCTTCAGAATAGCGGTTTGAGGTTGGCCATCACCACATCTGCTTGCATCCGGAAAACATCTGCATATTCTATTAATGCAAAAATAATGTATTTAAATATCAGATTTTAAATAGAGCAACTGCTAAACCAGATCCATCAAAAGCGTACTAAATATATTATAAAAGAAAAACTCAATTATGGACATTCATATTGACTTTAGCTGCTGACCTATGAGTAGGTAATTAAACAAAATTATGACAATATTACGGTTACATCCTAAAAATATAATTTTATGTTAAAAATTGTCATTATTTGAATTTTTATTGGAGTAAGAATTATTATTTTATGTATGATTGCTGGAGAATAATATCTACATACACCCGTGGCAATAGAAGATTGTAGTTTTGAAAAATTTGAATAATTCAAAATTACAAAAGCATACATGTGTTCTAAAATGAATATTTTATTAAAATTGATCAATATTTAGTTATATTTCTCCTTTTTATTAATAAATTTTCGACCCTGTCCGATATAGAGTCCACCAGCCTCCTCCTCATCCTCCGGTGTAATTTTCTCCCATTCTTGAAATACTTTTTAAATGTTTTATCGATGTGAGTTTACGATCACTAAACCTTCTATTTGGTATTGTATATTCTGATTTTTCACTTTACATCCACAATACAAAATGGTACAAATAAAATTTAAACTATATTGTCAATTAATATTTAAGACTTCTTTTTTAATTTCTCGAGGATATGTTTTATGTTATGTAATTAAAATTATAAAATGTAAACCACTTGTGAATCTGACCCTCCAGAATGCCCACTGTAAATACCTATTTGAATAAATTTTCCACGCATACATGAAATAATCACATTTCGTTCGATAATCGAGATTTTAACTTTTGGAATTGTGCAGCGTCCCGTGAAAAATGGTCGAAAAGTTAATCGAATCAGGGAGAATATTCTCGGACTGAAGTGTTGTTAGGAATGAAGTGGAGTGTAAAAATTGTTTAGAAATAAATACTCTCTCGATATCGAGCAAAAGTTTCACTTGTCTGGCGACAATTTTAATGAATTCAGAACTTTAACTAACGCGAACAGATTCAATAAAAACTTGGCAATATTTTCATATACCCCCGGACTCGGTAAAAACACTTTTATATACCCTCTGTGCCTCCCTCGTCCACTCACACATAACAATGTTTATGAAAACATATCAATTAATCCTTTATTAAAAAAAACACATCGATAGATATTCTAATTAAATTGAAACATTTATAAGAATAGTGTAAACGCTGGTGGTTGAACACCTGAACCAATCGGCACCACATTTTGCGGTGCATTAACATTCTAGATATAATCTGACAGCAAATTCTCACTAGTCCCAGCTACAGTCCTACATGACCACTATAGCCATAACTATCATACTAATACGGGACTAGTGGACTAAGTTTACTATACTGTCATACATAATACGAGACGCGTCGGCACGGATAACATTTGACTAACCCAATGCACCCTGTCACATCCTCTCCCATAACATTAATAAAGTCTTTATACTCGCAAAATATAATTTATTTATTAATCAACAATATTAATTAGACGTTCATATACAGATAAGATGGAACGTTAATAAATAATTTTATATAATGAGCCCCTGTTAATTTAATCTCTGACCACGGGATGGCCTAAAATCTGTGTAATAAAAATATATCAATGCGCCACGACATATAACTGTATAAATAGCAAGATAGAGGGCCAAACAGATGAGTTTGACTGAGGCAATACTGTAATTAACAGTGTTTATTTATTAATTAATTACACACATATTCATAAATTAGAACCATCGTAACCTTACAGATAATCAAATTTGTTACAATGGTTTACAAAATAAAAAGAAGATGATGAATTAAAAAAACAGCAAACTCATAGAAAAATTATCCTTCCATAAACGGGTGTGATTAGGGATATTGTCTTTCTGGGCATAATTAAATTTCGACATTTGGAATAGAAACATAGGAAATAGTTGATAGTAGAACAATAAAGAAGATGGATAATATTTCAAATTAAGGTTAAGATGTAATTATCATTTTGTTCAAACTACAAGTTTGCAAAAAAAGTTTAAACAACAATAATGAAGAGAACTAGTACACCTCCATCGATAATTGAGTATTGTAGTGTTGTTTTACTGAGACTCGTCTGCTTGATCCGCCATATTGATATTTCTACATCCTATTGTATGACCCGCTAATATATCGGTGGTAACAAGTATAATAATTATTTATATAGTACATTTTTTTCACACAATCTTAATGTTATTTAATTCTGACGCAAAAGCGAATATGTTTGAAAATTTACCGACACAGGAAGAATATATTTTATGTTGTTTTTCCTATGTAATGTAGCAAATAGTAGTATGGAGGAGATATATTGGTGTCTGCTACGGTCACGCCTCCTGTCACACAAATGTGTCTTGTCGAAATACTATACCAAAACCACCCCTTAATACTCAACCTATAACCTTTATCTTATGCAAAAAATATCCATTTAAAAAAAACTCTTTTCGATCGGTAAATTAATATTTATGACCTTCAGTCATCGCATGATCGGTTAACACTAATATTATTTGATGGAACAAGGATAACACGAATAGAGAGATTCAAATGTCAAACTCACCCCTTTCAATTTTATTGCTTTAAGAATAAATTAGATAGTCGAAGGAAAGTCCAGTAAGCCATACAACAATCAGTTCAATAAATTATTTGACAGTCTGTGGTTTCCATCGTATCTCAGTCAGCCTTCTGACATTACTAATCCATATCTCATATTTAAACAAATACTTATTAAAATCAAACTATGACTTAACAATAGAAAATGAGAATTAATCATGATATTCGGTCGTTTTTCAATTATTAGTCGATCAAGTAACTGTTTGATAATTAGCTGTCTTTAATGTTAATAACCTTGAGTTTAGATATAAGCTTAAAAAAACAGTCATAATATATTAAAAAAATCACTATACTACTAATATTTCCACTTTGGGAAATTAAATTCAAAACGTTGTGTACACATTTATTTTTTTAATCTTTGATAAATATAGAATGTGTCTTTTCAGCTCAAAAGATATTGTTCCTTGTAATGTTGTGATGGCACATATTTATATGTATATACAATAAATTACTTTAAATATGATTAGTTTTCGAAAAAAATAGTGAACATTTGAATCGGGATAAAATTGAATTTCAATACACAGCTTATTAAAATTTATTATCAAATATTACTTAGATGTAGTAATGAAAAATTTAAATGTTTGTTTTTGTTGTTTTTTTTTTAATTTAATAAGTAATTGTTTGTAAAACGAGTTTAACAAAAAATAATAATAGAAGAACACGCGTCGGGGTGTTTGCATTTTCCATCAATTTCCGAATTCATAAATGTTAGCGGAATGAGGAAAAATGTTAATCAGGCAAATCAAATATTTGGTGAGGATTTCGATTAAAATTCCATCATCCAACCCTGAAGCGGACAGCGTCAATCTGTTTACACGAAAAAACGAATTTACCAATAATATTCGAATTCAAAGTTGTTGGTCTGATAATCTCGTCAGTTCAATTCAAAATAATTTTCTATCGACAGTTTCGATTATACATTCAAATGTAAAATAACCACAACGGAAACGGCTTTCTATTGTCACCAACTTGAAGTCTTTATAATAGCCAGCTGTGATTTTACTCCTTATACATTTGATATATAATATTCTCCGCTAGATATTAATAATCTCGACGTTTCTATGAATAGATTGGATATTGTCTTCAAGTCTCGCCAGCTATCAATTATGTTACTCGCTAATAATCATTATTGGAGTACGTCTTTATGTAATCATTAATGAATGTTACACCCAAATGAACACACTTCATTCACCAAATGATGTATTAATAATGACAGGCCAACGAGGGTGTTATATGATACTTTGTTAAACATTAATATAAAGATTTTTGCTTTATAAATACTATCAATAAAATTTTTGATAAAAGATTTTTGATAGTTTCCACTGTAAATTAATCACTGTGTTTCTATCACAATCATCAATCCCAGTACTAAGCATCCCTTTAATTCCCATGTATATGCAACAGGGAAAATCTGCATCTGAAAGTTCCCTTGGCTTTAGAAAATTCTCAATGAATAGTTCGATAAAGGATTGCTTAAAAAAGCTTTTTATGTTCCAAATTTTACTTTCACAATTTATTTAATAAAGTATATTTGCAAAAAAAAAATATACAAATGAATCTATTGAACATACATATTATTCAAATAACAAAGTTTATAGTTACCTAAACAATAAAGGTTTAAATTATATTATATATATTTTCTCTCACCTCAAAAATATTTTTATTTAGTTTGGAATCGATAAAAATTTAGATTGTTTTTAATATTATTTTATCATGTATTAGTTGCGAATATGTGTCTCTTGACCATTTTAAGTCACTTGTTCTGAATTTTTTTTTTGGATGTTGGTTTATGCAATCTGGATTATCTGAAAAAAAAAGTTTATTATTTGATGAACACTAAGTTCAATAATTAGGTATAGTTTTTCCATAAATAGTCACGTACGTGTTTATTAATAAATATTTTTGTGTATGATTTTGATGATATTATAATTGTGTGTGAGTGGTTCTGTCACTTGTCTAATTGGGGTAGTGTTATAAAAAGATATTTGATGTGATGTGGATATGAAGGACAGTTATAATAGCATGGTGGACTGGGTTACCATTAGCCATTAGAAGGCGACCCATTCACCGATATATCATGTCAGATATGGCAACACTTGTCACCAAACACCGCCAAAATTTTTATCTAACATGCATTATATTCTAGACTTTTTTGTCCTCTGTACACATTGCACGCTCGCTCTTTTTCACTTTCTTTTCTCGATCATGATTGTTGCTGGCCACCATCTTACCACCCCATTAACACCCTCCTCGTTCTTCTTCATCGATAATGATTGATGGGCATCGCTGATAAAAGTTTGTTTGGCAGATAGTGTGTGTTTTATACATGGTTGTTGTTGTCAGTATTCTAACATCGAATTGAAATCGTCAATTCTGCATGATGGATCGCTTCTTATACTAGCTGTCTACCTTAATTCTTAACAGACATCACCGTAGAAGTAATATAATATTACAAAAAATAACCAAAGCTTTGTTATGTATTTGTTAAGATTTAGTTTTGTATGTGTGCATATTTGTAATATGATAAACTGACCTGACATTTCCTGATATCTGAATAGAGCTACGATTTTATAGTATACAGTTGCATCCTACATTACACTTACCCTTTGTATTCTCTCTATTGTATTATATTTTATATATTAATATATATTTTCTATTCTTTCATGCCATATACTCGACCTTTTCCGCTTAATAGATGTTACACTGGCATTTACCACTGAGTTAACTATTCTTATCAACCCATTGTATAACTAAGGTTCATTAACACTACAAATAATCTACTAAATAAAATCACTTGGTATTTCTATCAATGCCTAGCTTGATTTATTTCTTTATATTTACACACATAAAATCATATTTTTTACCCAAAATATTATACGTAATGATAAATAGTTAGTGGCAACTTTAGATTACATAACTGCTTTATGTGTGTTAGTAGTTGAAACGATTTTATGATATTTAAATAATAAATAGTGATTGCTCAGGGTATAAGACGCGTGGCAACTAATACTGTGGTCATGTGTTCGAACCCCACTCAAGTCAAGAATTTTTAAATTGATTTTATCGGTTATTACGACTGGGAGATCGGGAATAATATTAATAAAATCCCGATCTATCGTCTCGATCCAGGTTTACTTTGATTTCCTGAATTGTAAGGTAAATACTGAGGAGATTATTAAGTCGGTGATCTGTGTAACTAGTAATAGTTAAGATCACCGACAGACAATTAACACGTTGTTGCGTATAAAAACCCCCTCAAAGAAAGCTCCATCAGAGATGTAGGTTTTCTGGTATTCCAGACGACTGTGTTCTCTTAATAATAAAAAATGTGTTTATCTATTGGTTATATTAAATATTAGTTGCAATATAACGGATATAAATGGGAGTCATAGCTCATGATATGAAATCAAATATTCACGTATATTGTAGAAGGGTCACTCGAGTATTCATTGAAATAAGCGATACGTGTTCTATTCTCCAAAGTGATATGCGATGGTCTGGCCGGGAATTGAACCCATATTATAGGTAATATATCGCCGTTAAGAGTAGTTTGAAAGTTATTACAGTCTATTACGTATTCCGAAAACTCAATATAATCCACCCCATGCAGGATACAATGGACTGTTATAATATGAAAGAACTGATTTAGTAGAATATAATATAGAGTAGTGGTAGGTTATTTGTCCGAAGGAAGCAATTAACATGTCTTTATGAAGATGGCGGCACCCGCTGGACCTAATGACTATTGCCTGAATGATATATCCATTAAGACAGCCATCCCTTCTCATGTCTTTACAAGCTAACTTCTTTTGATTTATTATTTGCTTTTAATTTCATTTGCTATAAAATAAATTATAAGAAGTCATGCGTGAATCATTATGATTAAATTCGTTTAAATATCGATGTGAAATTTTTTATACTGTTAAAAGAATTTCTTATGCCTCAATAAAATATAAATTTAGGGTTGGTAGGACATTTTACGAAATTTCTAAATTCAACTAAATTATCACTCAAACTCATACATATGTATGTATATAGGGTGGAATTTTAATCAGTAAAAATACTCTAAGGGTCCAGGGTATTAAAAAGTATTTAAAATATTTTGGGTCACTTGCTAATCGCTTTCAAATAAAAATGGCCGTTGCTTATAAGACATATTTAAATTATTTTATTAAAACATACATTTATAAAAAAAATGGGGATAGCTTGTCTCTCCTATAAATATTGTTACCAATTAACTTATTATATCTATAATTTTTAAACGTGCGTGTATGTTATAAATGTCTGTACAGATCCCTCAACCATCAGTGTTACCATAAATATTTTACTACAATTAATACATACCTAATTTTTTTTAAACGAAACGGGTATTTTAATGATAATAATGTTAAATTATTTTCAAAATAATATTAAATTTATTTGACAGGTTATTACGACTGGTAGATCGGGAATAATATTATTAAAAATCCCCATCGATGGCTTGATCCAGGTTTACTCTAATTTCCTGGATTGTTAGGTAAATACTGAGGCGATAAGTCGGGCAGAGCCGCTCTGTCGGTAACCTGTGTAACTAGTAATATTTAAGATCACCGACAGACAATTAACACGTTGTTGTGTCTAAAAAACCCTCTGAAAAAAAGCTCTATCAGAGATATAGGTTCTCTGGTATTCCTGACGACTGTTTTCTCTTAATAATATGTATATATATATTTATATATATATATATATATATATATATATATATATATATATATATATATATATATATATATATATATATATATATATATATATATATATATATATATATATATATATATATATATATATATATATATATATATATATATATATATATATATATAATACATTCATTGATTGAAATATCATCTTGTATAATCTAACAGTTGTAGCGATGTCGTAACTACGCCCTTTTCTTGTTCAAAGTGTATAATTTATGTATAATAAATTACAAAGCTTTTCCATACATTACAATATTATCCATATATATTGTATGGAGAGTGTAGCGCAAAGTGTGAATTGTATAGTGTCAGTTTTGAGTAAAACATTGTTGAAGGTGTGTGATTATGTGGTGTGAAATTCGGTATGGAATGTATGAGAAGGCGACACGTGAGCAAATGAACAAACACGCCACAGAAATATGCGTTGAGAATTCCGCACGTCACAAAAGTGTAAATGGGCGGAAGCGGAGGTGGAAGCTCAGCTCACCTACACTCTGTTCCTGGACACCATCATCACCATCATCACTATCACACCTGTCATTACTCAAAGTGACTACCACCACCCTGTCACGATGACGACTACCTCCATAACGACACTACCATCCACCATACAATACAACAGACACACCCCTGGCGGAATACCCGCATCTCTATTATATCACTAACAAACTCGGGATTTCATTAAATATTTAGATAAATAGAAGACGCGTGTTGCCTTCAGAGGCATCACAACACCCTTAAATCTAAATTAAAGCTCAACATCTCTAATTCCCCCGCAAAATTACCTGAAGATTATAAGATCAGACATTTCCTCGCTCATGTACAATTACTTAACAATCTTACAATTACACATATCTATCTCACTGTAAAATGATGTAGATAATGCAAAATAATAATTTAATAGCCTATAAAATGTTTTTCAACAGATGTGACATCTCTCTCTCTCTGTCAAAAATTTTATAATGAAATGAAAGTTCTACTCTAAATGATTTTTTTTTATGTCGAGCCACCGAAGATGACTAGGCCTCAGACAAAATAAAATTTGTCACTCACATTAGAAGCTTCATTCTTTCATTTCATTATAGATTTTATTAAGATTATTCCCAGTCGTAATAACCGATCAAATCAATTTCTTTTTTATTTGAGCGCGATTTGAACCCATGACCACAGTATTTGTAGCCACGCGTCTTATCTCCTGAGCTATCACGCTGGTATTATGTAAAGTGGATATTATTTATACATCCGTATTTAAAAAATGATGTCAGAATATTGAAATGAATAAGTGGCTCAGTTTAAGCGGTTGAGAGATTCGCATGTAAAATATTTTTTGTTGAAAATCTCATTTTTTTAATATTTGTAGTTGTATTTTAAAGCAAAAGCGTCGCCACAAAGGCGAGAAAATCTGGTGCGCCTCTCGTTCAAAATCTCTACTTCATATTTTCTTGCTACGGCGATCCACGCTTATGCTTTGTATATATTTACCATATATGTATTTATGATGCTATTTTATAAATATATTTACACATTTATCAAAGTGCTAGTCGTTCTCGTGCACCTTTCTTTAATATTATATAGTGTTATATACGGTAGATTACGATTGTTAATGCCTTGTTGTTTTTGTAAAATCGATTTTGAAATATGCAGAGATTGGAAACGAGTGCAGTTGAAATGTCGGTGCTAAGGATGGGAAACCTGTTAAAAGTTGTTCTCGTCCAAGATGGCAAACAACGAAAGTTTCGAGTATTTTCAAGATGCTCCGCTTACAAGAAACCAGCGACTCCTAGAACGCTTCTGAATTTATGGTATTTCTACTCGTTTAAGTTTACAATCGCACTATTGGAAAAACATTGAACTTTCCCAGCCATTTGTCAAGTCTTTAATTATACCCTAAATATAAACAATCTTATTATTTTAATACTATCAATCCTCAAAGGCCATGTAACCAATGCAAATGATAATGATGTAAGGCGAAAGGGAGCGTATTTTTGTCATGGGTTTTCATATTATGACAATGATATCAGTTCAGGAAGACGGTAATAGGTGATTCAGAAAGATATAGAAGAAAGATTATGTACAATACGTGGTTAGAGTTAAAATTAGTCTAGTGTATTTTGTTGGTCGACAAGTCACGCCTCAAACTCATGTATTTAAAGTGTTGTTATTTGATAAAATATCGGGATATAATACATTTATGAAATTATTCTTTTGACAGTAGTTCGATCATTTGAATATATCATATTTGACAGCATTTTTCGCTTATTAAGTTAGCAGGAGAGATGAACGTATATATAATGCGATGTAAAAAAATAATGAAACGAATTTATAATGTGACACAAAAGAGACGGTGACGCAAATAATGGGAGCCTAATACTAGATAATAATATTCACATCAACTTGTTTTGAGCATCATTAAATATTCATATGCCTCATTCAAAGAAAGTTTATAATTCGTATAATAATCTTATTGTGAATATATTCGGATGTCTATAATATGGGTAAAGGCCGAAGATCCAAGGAGTCAAAGGACATCATCAAAGCACACAGGGTGAAGCTAATTGAATTCAAGTCACGACCTGGTCGTATTCACCACTGCCATGGGCTACTATAGCCAAAGGTTATAAATAGGCAGAAGAGGCTTTCGATTTTTAGCACAGTCAGCCAACCCTTTATTAGCAATCGCACCACGACGAGTATTCCCAACTTTTTCTTCAGCAGCTTCACACGCGGTACATTGACGACATATTGCTGATTTTGTCGAAGGCGAATTCTCCATCGACATGTACGAGACGGGTTTAATTTAAAATATTGGATGGGGAAACGGAAACCTTGTACATACTTAGATTATCTATTCATGGGGAAATGCCGAGGGTTTGTATTTTCACTGAACATTTTCAGTATTCAATTTAAACAGAATTAAGTAGAATACGTGAATTCACAAAATATCATACATGAAATTGGCTTCGTTTCAATTATTCGGTATAATCCTAATGATTATTTTCCCGGGCCCACACATAATTTAATATGGTTTATAATCGTGAAAATTAAAAACTTTGTTTTGAAACCAAATGTCTTGATTGATTATGGTTTGATGAGATTTTATATACAACTTTAAGATTATAATAATTCCAAATCGAATTTAATTTTATCCGACTCCGGAAAATAATTTTGAAGCCCACTATACAAGGTTCGTTTTATCGTAAAGTATTGAATTCTCAGGCGTGCGTGGCCATAAACGTACACCGTAAATACGGTAAAAGAGGTGGTTTTTTGCTAGTTACTGCCTCGTCTGAGCCTCGGGCGAGGCACTAATTAACAAAAACGACTCAAAAGTACAGCAAAACAACTCTATTACCGTCTTTACGGTGAACGTTTAAGGTGACACACGCCTGGGAATCCCAAGCTTAAATATTATTATATTGAAATCGTCGTGTGTATGGCAGGTTTTATATGTATATACAGTACATATTTTACGTGTCAGCAAATGTCTTAATGAATATTTGAATGTTTGTATTCAGATCAATGTTTAGTGAATGTTGTGAGTTACATAATCCCCCCAAATGTTTATTTAATTGGGTATCTTCTCGAAATGCAAGTTGATTGAGTTACAATAATGTATGCGGAGACGTGTTAGTAAATCGAATTACCGAAATAGAAATGGACGTGATCGTGTTTGCGGCAGAATGTTGTTGTGTTTGACTTCGACATATCGGTGTGAAAATATTTTCGTTCATATTTTGTAAGAGACAAGATAAATTCCGTACACACAGAGAGAGTTTGTCGAGCAGGCTGTATTTTTTCCTAGACCGTGACATGTGTCAAGGCTGACATACTATGACGCCTCTACCTTGTTTTGCCCTTCGACACTTTCAAATAAATATCCCAAAAACAAAGACGAAACTTCACCCCAGCCGTGCTATTTGGCCACCAGACACTTCTTTATAATCATATTCTTTGTGAAACAAGCCAGTCACACTTTTTCTAACCGAGCTGTCCCAAAAAATGAATAGTTGAACGACTTGCCGACCCGGGCGATAAATCAAACATGCGTTATCCCTACATATAAACTAAAATTGGTTACTGAGTAAAAACTAAACCTTAGTATATTTTTACCAAGCAAATTCTAATTTCTATATTTGTATATTTTTTATAAATTCAAACACATAACATATACCACCACGCATACTAAAATAAATGGACTATTTTGATATTAAAAACAATACAATCGTTAATTATTGTTGAAGCTTAATAACTAGCTCTCTTTTTTATACTTTATGTTGAATACCCCGGCTTTTATTTCATTAAAATTGTTTGTTTGTATTGAAAGTTGATATTCTATTTATGGCTCCAATTAAATTATAAACTACACCATCGACCCACCGATTTCTTGTATAATATTAAAATCAGTTCTTATTTATGAATATATTGTTTTTGACATTTATTATACTCGATATAATTTTTTTTCTATATTGTATTTTTCACATTTTGGAAAAGCCCTTTCGAGCGTTAAATAAATAAAGTATAGCTAATATCTCATCGTAGTAATGGCATAGGGTCTTTTAGATCCAGACACATTTTTATATGTGTTAATATATCAATACAATATTTTTTCTCTTTTATGTCGAATACTTTACCGATGAGAATCATTGATCAATCGGTTGGTGGCAAATTTTAATAGTATATTTGTTGCATAAAATAATTCTCGTACTAGTATAGTAAGACTTAATTAATCCCCCAGTGTTTGACTTACGTCGTAACATATTATATAATACAGGGTTATAACTCAAAATCACTGCCTCTTATTTTTAACCTCCCGATTCTAAACTCATAAGTCTCAGCCTGCCTTCACTGTAGTAATAAAGAATATTAATATCCGCCGAGTCATATCATAATCCAATAAGAAGAGCTCAAACTCTTCATTATGTGGGAGATACACCATATGAAACTAAGTGAATATGTACAATACTAAATATGTAAAGTTAGAAGCAACCCTGAGTTACATCAGGTATTAGGTAAGCTTTTCTAGCATGTTTACAGTGACAGTGTGTCAACAACAAGCTAAACTTAAATTACATTGGAACGGTGACCACTACTGGATTGAATACGTCTACTATATCATAAAATACATGTTCTATGCAGTAATTATATTTTGTAATGAATATTTAATAGCAATTAATATGATTAAGCTCCAGTAGAGCTAAGGGATCTTTGAGGTTTGGGGGTTTTATTCATCAGATTAATATGTCACAATACCAATATCAGTAGATATAATGGTCAGTACATGAATCCGTATGGGATTTTATCATAAAGTGTCTATCAAATGTCAGAATTTAGACCCACTCCTCTACACTAGCAGCAAATCATATATATTATTTTGAAACTATCAATATATTCAGAATATTTTTATTGCTTGTCTCAAGCGTAATGATTGTGATTTATGAGATCTACCCTGGGAGTCTTGTAAAAGTAACAATTGAGTTATTTTCGTTATCGTAAAGGGTATTCTTTGTAAAGTAGTGTGGTCTGATTGAAATTTCATTTGTCCAAAGTAGCCGATTAGTTTCCCTTAATGCGATATCTTCGGTCGATAGCAGACCACTGAAGGCGTAAATATTCCTCAATGGTATCAGAAAAACCCGATCCTTATTGCCTCGTTTGTTAAACCACCAATGAAAAAGAACCAGCCACACATACAAGAAAAAGTTTTTTTCAGCAATCGATCAATTGTACCAACAAAATATGTTTTATAGCCTACATATTCATTTGAATTTCTTTCTAAAATATCCTTTTTTGTGCAAAATAAATGATTCAAACTGAAAATGTGTTGTCGTCGCGCTTAAACCTAACGAAAGCAAAGTGATGAAATTAAACGAAATTTCCGTTCCGTTTTGTTCAGTATTTGAACACTTGATTCGCAAAGACCTTTTCCAAGAGACGGAGAATAATTTTTGATGTGTTTGCTTGCCCACCTTGATTCTTTGTCGCTGGAATCTTCCATTTGCTTTCATTTTGAACAGGTCTGGGTATATTTGATGTTGAACACCAAAGTGGTTAACAAACCACAAAAAAACTTGCAAAACAAATCTTTCCCTAGAATTATAAAAACACTATGCCGGCCTTATAAATTTGAGATTCAAAGATAATATTTACCCAAAGTGATTCATTTTAGGTGGTTAATTATTCAATAGATCGTTTACTACAAATGTGAAAGGAGGCTTCGATAATGATCGAGAGTCTCTGGAGATTGATATGAAAGAGTTTTGTTTAGGTTGTTGAACTTTCGGGTTCGGAATTTGCGTGTTATTATAGATATGAGTAAGGCTCCGCGGTTGTTTGTATTGGGAAAAGTTGTAGAGGCGCGGCTACAATATCGAGGAGGATTCTTCACGAGAAACATAACACGGTATGTTCGAGACCGGGGGCTGTTATTTGTGGCGGAAAAAGGCTACGAAGATTTATCTTCGGTGGTAAAGTGGTAGGCGTTTAGTTGTATCAGTCTAGCTTCGTACAAGTAATGGCGCATTTCCGGCCCGTACTCATTAACAACAACCTGCTCAAATAAAAACACCCTTACCGAGGGAAACCTATCCTCTTCTACCTCTCTCCCATTTTATCCTTCTACGCTTCCAGGCTAAAAGCCGAACCGGAATTAAACGCTTTTCTGTGTTTTTCAACCAACTAGTCCACGAAAAACTCGCCACACTCTTTTTACTCTATTTGCGCTTCACCTAAGTGCTCCAAGTCGTCTTTACTAAAGGCCTCACTAACATTCACAAATTTCAATTAACACAAACTGTAAATAAAAAAGCAATCAACGATGGACTAGAGTTTTATAAAAATCTACAATGAAGAGGTATATATATTTCAGTAAAAAAACATGTTATTATATTTCACGACCTTTATTACCCTTACCCAGTACAGTGATATGCGAAGGTCCAACGAATATTATAATATTCAATTTTAATTTCTTATTAATGCACTCATATGAAAAAAAAAGCGTTAAACTACCGTTTTTATGTCGCGTCATTGCATTTAGAGCGATATAAAACATGTTCTTTATTGAACTTAAAATAATTAAATCTAAGGAATGGTACATTAAATGTAACAATTTTTAAATATTATTTTAAAAAGTTCTTGCGTATTTACTTATTAGGTGATTGACCGCCTGATTTGAATTTGTAAACAAAATACGGAACAGCGTAATTTTGACTAAAACTCACTACGGACATTGCAAGTAAACAACAACAAATTCGAATTTGAACTTGATCTAATGCGATGACATCATTAAGTGAGCTCATACTTGTTTATTGTAAATATTAATAAACGTATATTTATAAAACCGAAGATTCTCAAGCTATCATAATAAATTATTTTTTTATTCGAAAAAAATCTTAGGTCGTCTTTAGTACATTTTTAACGTTCTTGCATTACCAAATTACAATATTATATTTTATTATTATTATAAATATTTTAGTTGAATTAAAAACAAGTTGTATACATATGTAAAATAATAAGTATAATTTACCGATGTTTATCTTCATGATAAAGTAATATTTCAACTGGATTATTTACGGTAATAACATTATTATTATTATTATCATAAAACAGTACCACTAGAGCATTACGGGGGATCCCAAGTCGAAGTGGTGATAATGCAGCACTCGTCACTTATTACCTTTCAGTCAGTAAAATTATTTAAAATAGATAATAACCATCATTTATAGAGATTAAATTATTTATCGAATATTTTTTTACTATTAATATGTATATATGGAAACGTCTTTGATTCGTTAAATCGCAAAACTAAAATATAAAAAATGATTTCAAACCAAATATTGTAATATGTAAAAAGAGAAAAGGAGAAGGCAGCTTGTCTGAAAACACATTATAGCTATTAGCCTGTGTATTTCTGAATTCATCAAACCCAATTATATTATTAGGCTTGTAAGTGTTTAGATTGAGTATGTAAATAATGAAATGGGGTCAAACAACCTTTCCGTGCGTAAACAGTATATCAAATAATCATATTATGCTTCTGATGGGATATTTATACAAGTTGTAATTAATGTTTTCACATTTCAGACTGGGAAACACTTCCATCGGACTTCACTGCTCATCAAAGCCTTCAACCACAAATTCCGCCTTGACCTGGAGCTTAATACGTGAGTAAAAATTATCTTTTAATCCCTTTGACAACCCACTGCTTTAATTATGTAATCCCACCTCTGACTGTATATATGTATACTACATATCTTCATACATTCAAATTGCCAATTATTCCGCAGACGGAGACAATTGACGGCCTTTAGAACCCGGACATTTGTTCGAATTCAATTTTAATCCCACTTGTACCGTTGAATTTGGCAAATGTATTCAATAACCTTTGCTTGAATCGTGCCTTTGACTCTAAAGTACATACTTTCAAATCATTTTGGATGTCTGACAACCTAAAATTATACTTTGTAATTATAAAGTCAAATCACATCGTTATTTTATACGCATCAATCAATATGAATCAGTATCAAAATGTCACCGATTGACTGTAGGTTCTAATTTTCAATATAGAATGAAGTCAATAATTCTTTATACGCAAACTGAACCCATTGTATCCAATTATTCTTTTGTTTCACAAAATTTATTTTGCATTAATGTTTTAAATTTTAATATAAAATATAGGCAAATGATAATAAATTTAGAAGAAGTGATCTTAATATACGATTAACTTTTAATTAGATAAAATTCCTAATAATAATAAGAATGTAATCTTTTGATACTATCATAAATTTAAATTAAGCAGTGAAATATTGTTTAAAACCGAGTGGTTCTAAGATTAAACAGTCCGCTTACAACAACCATAATATTTTCGAGGAAGTTGTATTAAAAGGTAGATTAACAATATATAAAATTAATGGCGGCTGGGATGTTTCTTTAATCTCGTGAAAAAGTTTCTACTATTAAGACATGCATATATACATATATACAATTCAGGGTGAAGTTTCAGTCGTATAATAATATGTGACTGTTTTATAGGGGTCTTTCAAACGTGTAAGTTTTGAAATTAGGTTGACAAATGAGAGTGCAGAGTTGAATTTATGAGCAGGTCATCGAGGGGAAGTGGTTGGCATCGACAGTTATAGTGGCGTAACATAAAATTCAGAGCAGAGTGGAACTAATTAATATTTGGGTTAGTCATGCTTGAGGGGGATGAGAGGGTTGAAATAGCAGACATAGTTTGGCGTGGGCCCACAAGTTCCAGCTCATTAGTTGGGTCAGGGGCCAAGCTTGCCGCCCCCGAGGCCTTGCCCGCCCATACAGATGACACCCGAAAGCAAAAAACAACACTCGAGGGCACCAAGAAAAGGAAAGAGAACTTATAATCACGTAAAAAGCTTTTTTCCGAAAGTAAACAGTCCCGGAAGAGTTGCCACAGCCTCGATTGAATCGTTTCGGGGCACATTCTACTGATGAGATCTTCACCTAAATTACATACCCTAACGAAACATTTGCATCTTATTATTTTTAATTACAATGTTTGTAAATACACTTGATTTAATCTTGATTCTTTTTCTTATAATCTTTGTAAAAATGCATACCTTTTCATCTCCGTGTAAAATTGAAGGTTTTTTTTAATTCACCAGCGTAATATCTCAGGGGATTAGACGTGGTTCAAGAAAAAAAAAATGATTTGATCGGTTATTATGACTGGGAGAATCGGGAATAATATTAATAAAATCCTGATCGATTGTCTTGATCCAGGTCATCTCTAATTTCCTGGACTGTAAGGTAAATACTGATCTGAAACTGACGATCATAAATTCTGTCAGAGCCGCTCTGTCGGTGACCTGTGTAACTAGTAATAGTTAAGATTAACGACAGACAATTAACACATTGTTGTGTAAACAAAGTTTCTCGGGACATAAATAAATAAATTTAAAAAAAATTGTAATGTAGACCTCATTTTATCATTTACATTATTGTTCCTCAATACGTTAACAGCTGGTTACGCCTAAGGGCGGCAGCTCAGACATTCGCTCTATGCTGACTTACGCCCATGGGCTGCCATAGAAATATGTTCACAATAGAAAGTTACTCCGCGTTCTTTAGTTCATATTAATAGGCCTTATTAAATATTAGATATACATATTTTAATTTATGAACACATTTTTTATCAATTTGTATTTTATAAAAAAAAATATTGAATTTAAAAAAAATATATATTAAAAAGTCAATTAAGCTTAATTATATAAGGTTACTAGCAAAGTAATATTAAAATTCACAAAAAAACAGCTTTTATTCTTCATATAATTTAAACCAAATATTTTCGGTGTTATTTCGCATATAAAATCACATTTCGTAATTGAAATTTCTTCATCAACGTCTTCCCTAAACGTGATCATTTATATTCAAAATTTGCACTCTCATAATGCTTGGTGGTTTTGGGCTTTGAGCTAAATTATAAATACAGCCAACATACAAATAGTGTACAGTAACCAGTTTACTGTGATAATAAGCGATTGTACAGTGTATTGTGGATGTTTATTGATCGTTACTAATAATAGTATCAATATCTAATAATGAAACATCAACACACTGTGCAATGACAAGCTTACACTGTAATAATAAATAAAATAATAATTTAGGCTATTCGAAAAGCTTTACAACAATATCGTTTATGGTAATATCAATGGGAAAGTGAGAATTAATGCGGGATGGTGATGGTTTTCATCGGGATTGTTGTTAAAGACCCCACAGTCGGCCATGACACGGATTCCTTGATTAATTAAATCCAATCCCGGGTCCTGTTTTCAATTTCAATTAAATTGTCAATTAGAATAGCAACCGTGTCTGAATAACAGAAAGGTGGTCATCAGGTGTGCTCCATCATAATATTATTTCACCATAGAGTCGTACCACTCAATCAATCCTAATCAATCGATATTCTTCTTCAGTATAAATGGAAAACCATTGATTTATTGTTGGTTATGATAAAGAATAATGATTTTTTTTAAAACATATATTTATTTACAAAAACATATATTCATTGCCAAAAAGAGAGCGTATAGAGTTAATTATAGAGTAAGTCTAATTACGAATGACAACTAATAAGATTTCAAGAATAAATAGGTGCAAAACTCAAATTAAAAAAAATCGATCAGTCAATGCAATTTAGAATAAATTTTCTAATTTATAAGGTTATTGTGAAGTCGGATAAAATAAATTTTGTATAACAGTTATATATTAATAAGCTAAATTAAAATATCGAATAGTAATTACCGTTGTTTTAATTTATTTTAAGATACTATTATTTAATATTTGTATTTTAACATTGCATATACTAAAAGTAATCTACGGAAAAATTTAGTTTCTGCTTTTATATTTAAAAGTGAAAATAGGTGTAGTTGGAATGTTTTTATTTACCAACGATTGTAAAACGTACATATTTGGTGTGACCATCAAAGGCAAGTAGAATACTAATGAAATGTTCGAAATTGTCTGTTTCTGTGTTGGTCTCCTTTTGGTTTGTTTCGTTTGTTAGAAAACTCGAAAATCACGTTAAATCCGGACGTAAATTCACCTCTGGGTCGGTGTTTATCCATAAAACAATCCGAGGCATGATGAATTACCAAAGGAGAAAATAGAATTTATGATAATCCTACATCTCTTCTACTCCGGTGCGGCGTCCTAATTATCCCCCATTTATTGCAGTTAGATTTATTTCCAGCACCTCTTCTACGAGCTGAATTGTTTAATACATTTCTTTATGTTTAAATACGTGTTAGTGGTATTGAATGGGGTGTGTGATGTAATAATAGTGTATAGTGTGTATGGGAAGAGTTGCAAGAGCGTAACGAAGGCTTAGCGAAAAACGTGCGAAGCCTGTGTAATGGAATCAGAGTAACTGTGAAAAAGAACACACCTGAAGCGGAATTGGACGAGTCACTGTCAATCAATACATTCAGGGGATTCAATTACTTATTACTCTATACCGAATTTCATATAATATATTTGATTTACGATCATATACAACCATTCGTCATACTCTCACCGAACTGGGTCAAGATCTGCAAGGACCTACCAATTATGAATTATTCAATTGGAACCCGATAAAATCAAATTGGATACGTTTATTAAAATAAGTTATTATGAATTTTTAAAATTTCTCGACAACCAAAATATTTCAGATAAAATATAGAACATTGGTTAATGAAATAAATATATCCACATACATAATATAAGAGGTTGTATTTTTATTAGTAAAAATTATTTTTTAAGTCTTATAATTTCTTATATTTATTATTATCACCGTTTCACAAGATCGACATTAATATTTATTTATATACACTACAATTTATTAATTAATTATAAATTATACATTGATTCATAATACAATACATCATAGAAATTAGACTTGTATTTTTACTTAACATGAGAGGTAATATTAGGTTATAAAAAGTATGGAAAAAAATAAAACCCATATACAAGTGAGGGTTAACAATAATAATTACAGAATATAATGCATAAAACTAAATAACAGTTTGATCTTTATTGTGGGGATAATGTATATAGAATGGAAAAATCTATTATATTATCCATAATTAAGCAAGATTTCTATACATCTGTATGATTAAAAACAATGATTCGATCAATGAGTTTGTTAAGGATCAAAAACACTATTTTTTTATAAGATTCTATTTATATTATACATGATTGGCATATCTCTAATTATTCGGATTTACAATATTGGATATTTGTAATTGCTTACAAATTGTCACTAAGTAAGGTTGAATGAGTCTATTAATACAATATTAGTATTAATATTACTTTATTCGTATGATTGAGCCCCGTCTTTAATTAGTCTACAAAGGTAGGCTCATCTGTAATTAATCTATTGCCGTATAATATTGGATTATCCACAATCAATTTGGTACACGGTCTGATTATCATCATGAGTATCTACCATTAGAGCTTTACCTGATTAAATAAAAATACCTCATTTAGTTGGGCCGGAATCCTTAAAAAGGGATTCATTTTATTCCGCAAATTAATATGTGTCTTTGAGGTTTTATTTCGCACAATTCCCAAACTGCAAATTATCACAAACTATTATATAAAATCTTTTTGATTAGTATATGTGTACATTTATATATTTTTCTCATATTTATTCCTGTCAGTCATGCATGGGGTGCAAATCAAATCACCTTGTAGTGTGTGGGTCTTTCAATAAAAATAGCATTGCTTTTGATGAAAAATATGACGTGTTTTCCCGAAGCCACATATTTAGTGTTAACGTTTCCGCAATGTGGTTGACATTTTGAAAATAGGAGCGGAAACGAGCAATGTCAAAACGGGCTCAGCCGAAAAAGGATAAAAGACAAGAGATAAAATTCCATTTCTGAGCGATACGTATCCGACTTAAATGGCAAATTGAAATGTTTTACACAAGCCTTTGAGAGGCTTCACGGGCTTTTCGAATTGAAGGCGAGCTTATCTGTTTCTACCTTTTCAGCCATTCCGACTTACAGGACAATTTAAGTTTCTAATGAATAACGGTGACACGTAAATTCGCTTGAAAAATTTAACGACGACGGATATCATAGAGGCAATCTTGTGGTTTATAATATAGCTATATAAAAGATAATAAAATACAAAGCATGTCTAACTTATAGTATGCTCGTAAAGTCACCCGTGTGTGAAATATATATTTTTAAAGTAAACCTCATAGCATATTGTTTTATGAAAATACTATTTTATTCACTCGCGCATTAATTTTGACATGCTTCATATATGTATACATAAAGTTACATACAAGTTATATAATACAAGAACTACATAATTACCAAATTAAAGTTAATAATTATTTTTGAGTACCCTTATATTTCACATTTTGAGTTAAATCTCATCTCTCATACCTAATTACTCGCACATATTTTATTATTGAACTCTGATGATGTATTTATATTTAGCTTTTAGGTTCTCTATAAGTATTCTATATAATCAGTTAATGCAATCGAGAATAGATTTTCTAATTTATAGGTTATTGTGAACCTGGAAAAAATTTTTGTATAACAGTTATATATTAATAAGCTAAATTAAAATATCGAATAGTAATTACCGTTGTTAACCCATAAATAATAATGCCTTTATTCATTGAAATATTCATATTAATTTTACTTAATGTTACTACATATTAGGTTATATATTACAATTTCTTTATTATGTATAAGTTTTTACATTTAGTTACATAGAACAATACATCTTTGGAAATAGACTTAGGTGTACAGAGTATATAAATCTTTTTACCTTTAACTAAAATGAGAATGTTTTATTTAAATTTGACATGAATAATAGTATTAAATTATGGGAAAAAAATTAAAACCCATTTACAAAATTAATAAATAATAACATCAACAATATAAGCTTTTACGAAATTTTCATATGCATAGTGGATTTTTAAAAGATCCATTATCCATCAATTTGAAATTCATGGGATGGATGATTTGAACGATAAGAAATATATTAATTAATGTGCTTATAATTTTTGTAAATTAGTTTTAAGAAATACTTTAAATTGTTATAGTCTACATTATTGAACAAATACGTCAATTAGACTTGATAAATGCCTCCCTCAAAGTCTAACACGAATAATTTATAATGGCTTTAATATCGTTAAAGCTTCGTTATATCACTTTCATCACGAAAATTGTTTAATCAACAATTTTACAATACTAATCACCATATACTGGAATTAGTATAAAATGCACATATGCAACATTTTATACTTCAATCGTTGAGCGCCTATTAAAAGATAATGGAAATTCTATCGAATTAATCATTGAAAATTGTGTTGTGCTATATTTATTTATAAATTTTATACCCTATTTAAACAATCAAGAATCCAAAATGAACTTTTTCCATCCAAACACATCGAATATATCATATACGAAATATGTTTCAGATCCAAAATAATATGACAGTTTTTTTAAATAAAAAATATGTGTTATATACCTACTCATGAATATATTTTATTCATTTCGATAATTATAGCATAATATTCATTTTATTCCATATAAGTTCTCAAAACACTGCAATATGTATAAAATTTAACCCGATAATAACTTATCTTTCTTTAGTCGAAGTTCATCGTAATAAATGCGTACTTCTGTATTATACCTGTGTACGATCATTAATCGTTATATGAGTAGACAATATGAACAATCGTCATGTGTTTGAATCAAGGCAAATAATTAATATCTCAGTTATAATGTGACACGAGTACCGCCATATAAATCTCCCTGCCATAGTAGCGAATTTGCATAAAATAATAATGGATTTTAGTCTGGCAACACCAGCGGCATCAAACAAACGACGTGCTCGCCCATAATAACGAATAATTTAACCCTGTTCCTTTTTATTAACAGCCCTAATATTCAACTAATCATATTTTAAAATAGTACAGCCTTTCACTAGCTTAATTGGTTGTCGCTTTAGATACTCTTATAATATTAACACTTGGGCGGAGATGGTTTAATCATAACGAGACTGCTAATGAATGACTAACGAATTAACAATCCTTTTAAAAACATCCTTGAACTGTCTCACATTTTTATACATAGTTCATTTATAGGTAAATTCAGGTTGAATTTAAATTAAATGAGGGTGGATATTCATTTTATGTTATCATAATATTTATCCAACCAGAGCAGATGCATGAGTTTATGAAGCACTACACATGTTCCTTATTTTATTTGACAATCTAATGGAGGTTATTTGTGGCGGAATGTTGAGATAACTAAATCAAATAATACTAATAAGCATCAAAAAATATAATAAATTTATGTATCATACATATGTGCAGTAAGTACTCCATAACTACTTATAAAAAAGATTCTTTATTTATTTTCATATAGAAATCAATTCTTCAACAAAAACCCAACTGAATAGTCAACTCGCTTTTAATTAAAAAATGTTACTCAAAAGTGTTATTCGTCCAAGTATAAATTTTTTGGGAAAACTTAAAAAAATATTTAGGTTTTATTATTGTAGCGTTATCCATACACATAATGAATTTTGTATTCAATGTAAAGTTTGCTTATTTCGTGATATGATTTCCCAAGATTCTGTATGTCATTTAGACATCAGATAAACTGAAACGTATGAATTTCAGAACTTTCAAAGTTTGGTCCCGTGACAATTCACTTGACAAACTTTCAACCCTCATTTCAATGCTGTTTATATGTATTATATTTCATTTTGTTACATAATAAACGGATATTTTCATCAACACAATTTCACACTCTACGTACTTTGGAAAAAAAATATAAATATTTATTTATTTTGCGTTAGTAATATTTATTGATTTATGCAAAATACACGTCCATAAATATTAATAAACAGGAGACGAAATAAAAACGATAATAAAACACATTCGGTAATATGAAGAAAAAAATATGAAAATAACACAAATATCTATAAAAGAGGAACAAAATGAATCCCATTCTCCAATAACTGATTGTTTTCACCATAAATTCAATAAATTCGAATTGTACATACTCTTCAGTTTGTAGCAATATTTTCGGTTGACTAAACCAAATAATCTCATGTTTTATTAAATACATAGCATATTTTAATATATTAGATATTATATTGAAATATATAAATATCTATGTGTAATATTACCGGTAACGAGCAAGTCGTTTGTCAAAGTGCTACCTTTAACTTTCAGTACCCAACTTGTCCCACCTGAAATATAGCTCTTCCTGATACCATCTTACTAAGGTAAATTTTAACAAACAGTCCTTAATGCGGATTAAAAAATTATTTAAATATATATATATTTATATATTAATTCAATTTGTAAATATAAATGTAAAGTATCCACTTGTATTATACATATGTAAGTTCTCAGTGGTCGAAGTCATTTATCTTCATTAACACAATTTTGTGTGTAAAATAAAATTATCAATGACGACAAACAATGAAATAAAATAGTGCAGAGATGTATAAAGCAATTTCATAATTTGAATTATTTTACTCAAATACTTTAATATATTATTTACGTGAAAATAATCCTGAAATCCTGTATCATCTCGTTAGTGCAAGACTCGATTCTGCGCCTTCTAATTTGCGTTGTTCTATCCACTTAGCTAACAAGGCGGGTGTTGCCATCATCAGAAATGATCTTCCAAATGAAATTGAAAAATCAGCCTTTTTTAAATTAAATCAATCATTAAAAAGTACCTTTAATTTGTATTTATTGCAATTGTACAGTAAATATTGTGATTTTGTATTTGTATTATCCATGAGTGGAGATTTCTATAAGGCAAATAATATTGTCGGGTTCAGCGGGACAAAATGGAAATGTTAAAAAATATGTAAAGGAAATGTGGGTCTGTGTGAAGAAGGGGTGGCAGATGGGCTTACTGTGAGGGTCAGAGCTTCCTAATACTGCTCACAATGATTTGGGTAAGGAAAGCTCACACAACCCCACACCCCATAGTTTGGTTGTGGTTGAATCAAATTTGAGCTTGCTCTTACAACTACATACCGTTTTGTAACCTTTGCTCTCTATATCTCACCAAACACTATGTAAAGCTTCAAAGCTCCATCGGTGTACCTGCTTTATATCCACAAGTCAAAGAAACACAACACCGCTTTACTACTTAGTTATTTTTTAAGAATCACTCTAATCACTAAAAAACTTCGACATCTTAAAAGGGATTTTTACTTTCGATGAGAAATGCAGAGCTTCCCGTGTACACGGTTACGCTTTTTTAGGGCGTAAGCCTCGTGCCTGTTTACTTTGGCAAAGGGTTTGTTTTACTACTAGTAAGATATATCTCATTCAACATACTATTCCCATTACACAATCAAATAAAACTAGACCGTTAGACATACATGTGGCCAAATTACCACCCTCTTCATTGTGGCATTTGAAATATTATATAATTTTAATATATACACAATAGTGAGAACCCTCCATATTATCAGTAAGGTCTACAAAACACCCCCGTGCTCATAATATATTATCTACTATAAAATAATATTATCTTCCGCATGTCTACAAATATTATTTACATGCACTATTATAATGGATAATTTATCTTTACAAATTTTTGCAATATTAGATATAATTTGCACCTATGTATAACGTCTCAGTTCATCAATTATATGTAATGTAAAATTTTAATAATTTATAAAATCAACTACAAAAAATACTCATGAATATATGTATGGGATAATCTGGTATTGTGAAAGTTTTCAATTTTATTTTGTGTGCAAACAACTAATATTTAATTAATTAAATTTAAATGGTTTTAATTAAGACTGTTGTTTTGGTTTTGACCATCAATACGCCATTTTAAAAATGGCTTTTTATTCGGAGAATTATAAGAGAGCTCACAATACAGCCACACAGTAAAACGTATGCATACGCTATGGCCTTTTATATGTAGCGTTTCAAAGTGATTTGGTTTGTACTTGATATAAAAATTGTGGTTTTGAACATAGAATTTATGGAATGACTAAATTACTTTATAGATTACAACATCTTAAAACTTACGGCTCGTTAAAAGTTACAAACCGAAGTTGGAAAAATATGACTTTTCTCGATTTCCCTGCTTTTTATAGTCCCGCTGTGAAAGATGTAATGTGCTTATTTACAATTATGTTGCCAACACAACAGTTTGCAGACTTAGCCTTCGGAAAAAGTTTGATTTATTAATGCTAAGGGTGTCGAGCCAACAGTGAAATATTAGAATCATTAGCATATGCCGCGGTTCGCTTTTCTGCCACTCCATTTTTTACCTCTATAAAATATAACTGAACCCGATAAATAATTCGGCCAAGAAGCACTTCATTCACTATACCAATTTCAAAATATTTTTTTTAAATTTTAAATGAACGAACATTTTTTATAGTCAAATATGTGAATGTGGCTACTTGCTTCGTTGGTCTTAGGTTGGCGTAAAGAGTTAACTTATTTCAGTGATTAAAAATAATAATTACAATTTTAGTGTAATGAGAGAAGTAGTGAGTCATTATATAGAATTGCAAAGGATTTAGTTGGTTAGTAAAGCGTACTAATTCATAATTACCACGGACATGTTTAAAATTACTTTTGCTAGTTAAGCTTTCCAATTAGGCAAGTCACACATTATAAAATAAAGCCTTAAATTTCTCACCTCGTATTTTTTAATTCGTTTGAGAGAATATCATTTTAATATTTACGACTTAATATCAAGCATAATTAAAAAATAATGTTAAAATTATAATTAAATATTATAATATCATGGATGAAACCTTAATATACTTATTTGGTTCAAATGCCGCTTATATTCCATACTGCGAAGACAACCTAATTGAACAAGTCGCATTTCCATGGAGACCCTGGCTATTTTGTGGAAATGAGAAATACAACACTAATCGATATCCATCATGGTATTTAGTAGGGTGAGATTTCTCTTCTTTCTCTTATACTCTTTTCTATTTATTTCTTCATCTGCAGCTTTGGCCGAAAGTTCCTACTAAATGGACACTTGAGCTTTTTGGAGAATTGTTTTTTCACCAGTCTCCTTCCACCGCCTTAGTTCTATTTAAAATATTATTTGAACACCAATTTCTTGTTTTTTTCGATGGATTTATAATATTTAATATGATATTGAATAACCTTTCGTCTAAAAATGATGTTATCATTTTGATGGATGGCTCACCATATCAAATATCATAGAGATATTTAAGTTTATAAAGCTTCTCCCACACGTTTTTTTATATAAAGTCATTTGTGTGTAGCGACTATGAAGAAGCAGCCTCCTCTTTCTCCTTGTCGTGGGTCCTTTTATAGAGGTTTGGTTGAATGGTTGAAGTTTTGGGTCCTCGTTTGGTTGAATAGTGGATGGTGAACGAGTGGCTAGTACACTCCAACAGTGATGATTAATGGACCACGTTTTTGGCACGCACTTTGAAAATCGATGACTCTGACATGCAAATCATTTGAATTACACTTCTTGCTAGCCTAACTTAGTCAGTATATGTAAATTATCCCTGCCCTGGACCATTGTTTCCACGTGGGCCTTATGAAATACGATACTGCCGCTGAATAGTATCAACAGAGAGGAATTAAAAATAATAAATATTGATATTTTAATATTACGCAAATATGATGTGTCTTTTGAAGGTAGTTTTTTATTATTATTCGTCGTCTGGAATACCAGAGAACCTACATCTCTGATGAAGGTTTTTTGAGAGGGTTTTTTATACACAACAACGTGTTAATTGTCTATCGGTGATGTTAACTATTACTAGTTACACAGGTCACCGACTTAATAATCGCCTCAGTATTTACCTTACAATCCAGGAAATCAGAGTAAACCTAGATCGAGACGATCGATCGGGATTTTTATTAATATTATTCCCGATCTCCCAGTCGTAATAACCGATCAAATCAATTTAAAAATTCTTGACTTGAGTGGAATTTGAACCCATGACCACAGTATTTGTAGCCACGCTTCTTATCCCCTGATCTATTACGCTGGTACTTATACGAGTATAAATATACATAATAATATTTGGTTAAAAGGTAAATTTTCATATTCAAAATGTACTCAACTAGAAGAACATCTAAAAAATGATTATTTTGTTTACTGTCCAAACAATATTATCTTTTAAGATGTATATTTTCCTTAAAAATTACTGACCTTTAAAAAAGCTCAAAATTCGACCGACTTTTGTCATTTTTTATTGTGTATTTATCATCTACATTTAAGAAAATAAGATCTCTGTGGTATAGGGTAAATAGTCATTTATACTATTTTTTACTATCTTCATCCTATATTTTATCCCTTTAAATGATTCAGTCCACTTGAAAGACAAGAAGACCGATGCATTATTTTTTGTTGTCGTTAGTGGAGGAAGCTTAATATGACATTCCAAATGACCGCTTTTAAAGCAAGCCCGATAAAATATATCCCTTTTTGCAATAAATGTTTTAACCTATTTAAACTAAAATTTGTTGATTTAGTTGAGTTGGTAAAGTGATTCCATCACAATCGGATATCGAATAGGTTGGGGGTCGAGGGTGTTTTCCGGCGTGATCCGTATGAAATATTCTCAGAATTGTGGAGTTTGGGGTCGATAGAGGCACAGACTCCAGTGTGCCGTCAAAATGTAGGTCGTAATTACTTAATTTAACTTGGAAATTGAATTTATACCGCACACATTTATCTAGGTCCCAGTCGAAGAGGATTCAAGTTAGAATGGCGCGACCGCCACCAACTACTACAATTAATCCGCGCCGGTATCAATCAGAGACCTTCGTGTCATCACCATTAATACTCTGCACCCCTTCATAACAACCAACCCTTCAACGATATGCTATGCCAGCATTCCTACGCATGCTATCCCGAGGGAATCCATCACGCGTCAGATATTAGTAGGCTGCAATATTAGTAGACCGTGCCAATTTCGCAAATGTGCCAACTCCAAATATGCTTCACCGAATACACACGTACTTTCAATTAACAACGGAAACATCTCCCCTTCAATTTTGAAACCAATGAACTAAAAACTTGATGTGAAATATATGTAGATTATCTCGGAAGGCTTCATATTAACTTGAGTTTGCTTATTTGAATTAAAATTAGTCTGGAGGTATTATACCGAGGTTATTTTGTATAGGGGTTAATATTTTTGAACCCTAGGAGGAGAGATGAAGCTATGGGCAGCTCACGTGTCGCCATAGCGCCGGTTACGTGACCAAGCATATACTTCCTGCTAATTAAGCCTTTACTTGTCTACACCACACTGTATACGAATAATAACACTGTGTATATAAGAATAAGCCTCTATGACCCAACTCTGGGGTCTATGGGTTTACCTATATGAGAAACAATGTATGAATTCTCAAACCTACTCCTCCCATGTCGAATAGACGTGACCAGTTTACGCCTAATCGATGTCATCACACACTTTATTTTTATCTTAACATTGTTTATTTGGTAACTTTTAATTTACATAAGTCCAAAAATAATTTGATAATTTATATACGCATCGAGGAGCTTTTTGAGAAGGTTTATACAAATTTTGTTTTTTTTTTAGACCCAACAACGTGTTACTAGTTACATAGGTAATCGTTCAGTATTCACCTTACAATACAGGAAATCAGAGTATACCTGGATCAAGACAATCGATCGGGATTTTATTAATATTTTTCCCGATCTCCCAGTTGTAAAAACCGATCACATCATTTTTTAACTGAGCGGGATTGGAACCTATGACCAGAGTATTTGTAACCACTCGCATTATCCTCTGAGCTATTACTGAACTGGTTATGAATACAAAACTTTTTGTGATTCATACAATTTACCGAGGTTACTGGGATTAATTTTAATACTTTAACCTTTTCTTGAACCGTATTTTTTTTAATAAAACGTTTAATTAAAAAGTTTAACAAAGGGGAAAAACCAGCAAGTATTTTCATTCATGTAATCGACACTTTTAAGTACTTTCTATTGTTAATTACGAATATTTTTGTGAATAGCGTTTTATGTATACCGGAAGAAAACACCAGCGAAGACTCGAATTGTATGAAAAGTTACCGCACAAAAATAAACTCGGTACTTTTTGAAGTGCTTCTCCCTTAATTGTAATACTGGCAGACCCATTTTTGGTCTAATAAGCAAAATGAATGGGCAAAAGAATTACACAAGTCGCTTTACTTGTAATTTCGACTTCAATGATGCACGCAAATTGCTGCTGTCTTCTTCTGCATACATCTCAATTTTCCGCAACGTGCCTTTATTTTAAAACTAAAATATATGTCTTATGTACAAGATAATAATATATTTTTTTATGTTTATTTCAGACAATTACTGGCGCCTAATTTGGTGCAGAAGCATTTCCTTCCGAGTGGTGCAGAGCAACTGTCTAAACAGGTGGGTAATAAATATTAACACGAGCACATTTGTCAACAGGTCACATAACTCGAGATAATAGTAATGAATACACCGAATGCCTTAAGGGTCTTCGTCATCAATGAGAAATTTCAATTATTTCTTCGAATAAATTCTATCATCAAACCGACTTGAGGTTTTCAGACAACACAAGTACAAAACATGTAGCGCTGGCATTAAAGTTTCCTTCAGACATTACTAGAAGCTCAATTAAGGTCTAAGTGTTTGCTTTATTGGCAAATATTAAACAAGTAAGTCCTTACAACATTCTAAATTGAAATTTACTGGTCGAAACTCTTGAGTTTTCAATTATTTGGTATTGTGAAAGTTCTACGTATTGATTAAATATTTATCATGATTGCATGGCAATTAATGATTTATAAATCTTTTTTTTAAATAACACAGTAATCTTTATACATGAATATTGTCCTCCTAGAATATTTATTTATTTATCTTTTTCTAAAAATTTATCTTTAAAGCTTATTAGACTACGTTTTTTTGGGGTAACTGAAAAAGTGCCTACAGAAACGGGCTCCCAAACTGCAGTTTGATTACACTCATTACTTGAATATCTACTTAATTACCACCATTAATAATCTTAGTTATTATTATTTATTATTAAAACAAGAAAAATAGTACCCTTACCCATTCTAGATAGTATTGAACTAGATAAAATATGACGTTTATAAGAATACCCACTCCTAATATTGAAAATTAATTAAATTTTATTAAATATTTGATACATAGATAGAAAAAAAGGAATATTTTATGAGATCCTATTTAGATATAAATAATAACTTCAAAATAGTATATTATGAAACATTTCGGTTGAGATGATCGATGTGAAACAATCAAAAGTATGCGGTAATATGCCCAAAGGTCGTAGACTGGCATTAGCTAGGTCTCTAGGGTGATAAGGTTCTTGATAAAATCTAATAAAAGTTTCTCCATCGGCATACTAACTGATATGTGGGTATCTTTTATCGAAATCATAAATATCATATTTTCTTCTCTATTAAACTCGATTAATTTTATATGAAAGTGGCTGTTTTTTATCATTTAAATTAAAAAAACTATGAAATATATAGAAGAATGTTATCTGAGATTCGAATAAAATTTCAATTTTATTTGCTATATTAATTTTGATCTAGCCTCTGAGCATCACAATGCAGGATTGCGAATCCGAGCAAACTGACTGTTGAAGATTGTGGGATTGCGAATCCGAGCAAACTGACTGTTGAAGATAGTGGGATTTGAACCCTGATCCTCCAGTCAGCAATCGATCGTCAACCGACTTAATAATCATAACATTGCACCCAACCTCTAACATATTATAAATGAATATGTATACGTATTATTGATTATTGTGTTGTGTTAGTTAAAATCGCACCTTCATTTTCTTTATTATTTGATCAGATAAAACAGCCAAATCACCTTATTTACCGTCCCACGTGCGGCTGATTTGCGATTTTTAGAGTTTTATTTCGCTGAAGGCCGACAAACGCAGATCTAGATCGTAAATTGGGTCGCATTTTCCTTTATTTCCGCAATGTATGTAAAAATTGTAGCCGGTAAGCGTATAATGTAAATGGCTCGTTATCATTTATTTACAACCGTGTTCAAAACGGTGTCGCTTATCCCTAATTTATATCGCAAACTATCACAGATATTCATCGGCCGTCCATTACACGCCTCGGAGACTTCTATTTTTATCGCCCCCAATTTGAATGTGACATTTCATTTTTATGGCCTTATAACTTCCCAAAGACCCGTCTAGAAAAAACGGACCTTTGTCTTATTGAACACCTCGTTTGGCTTAACCGCAAAATATATCAACCGATATCGGATAATATTTTTTACCTAAACTTTTACGATCGCCACTTATGTTTTACTTTATCGCCATTAATTCGATATAAGAAATTTTCCTTTAGCATTGTAGGTGTTTGAACGGAATAATCAATAATATTATACGACTAATTTCTCCCTGTAACATTTATCAGCAACTACCATCGACAAGATAATAACATCGTCCATAACCATTCATCATTCGATGAATTGATACGCCTGATATGGACAAGCCATTTTGATTTATACATCATTATGTACATACATACTACAAATATATAGAGTGACATTTTATTAAAATTCAAAGAGTGACCTTTCGATAGGTTATTGAAAATTATCATATATTCCTCGCATCCAAATAAATGTATCCATATAATCAGACCTTCCTCGATCCTGGTGGATATGCGAAACGATGTTTTTATTTAGATCACATATTTTTCTGCGAATACGGTGGGGCGATAGAGGATTGGCGGAACAATATTTGGTTTGGTCTATCACATTGACCCGGATATTCAGGTTTCTTTGTGTGGTGAAGCATAAAAATTGGAATTTATGGGTATTCTCTAGTCGATGACAGCAAAGACAGAAACTTGTTCGAAGGATTCCACCTGCCTTATTGAAATCCCCGACCAACTTCTATGCAATGTGCCCTCAAATATGTTTGCCCCGCAAAGAGCATTCATCGCACCCACAAAATGAGAAACGACCATACACATGAAAAATAAATAATAAAATCGCATATCAATTAAAACAACCAACTACCATAATTCAAAAAAAAATCGATAAATATGCATAATATATATAAATTTTATTTGAATAAAAAAGTATTTTGTATGAAAGTGAAAATATACAAGTAAGCGATTCCATTATATCAAATGCTGCCTATTCCTGATTTATTTTTGCCCATTACGAACCTCTTTCATCTGACTTGTTCTGGTAATCCTGTATTAGAAAAAGGTTTACAAATGTTCCCTATTTACATTTAAGGCTAATTCCTTTCTTCCGTACGTCTTCATTTTCATTCCGATACAAATTTATCGATGAACACATTTCTTAGAGGAGGTTTATTATTGTAATATATTAAGTGTATGCGCAAAAAAAGTACTATATTATTTATCGATTTGGCTTGAGCGAATAGAAATACGTTTTTTGTATCTGACATGATGATTACGCAATCATAGGAAGCTATAGGGTGGTCCTGAAAAAATAACACTAATAAAAGAGGCCTGTAAAATCCCCTACGATTGTTTTTACGAGATCCCATTGTCGTAAAGGCCCGTGAGGGGATGTTCACCTGTTCTCCGCTTTCCACACCCCTCATGTTATCATTTGCATGAGAAGATGATCCTGTCATAAGGTAAAAAAGTAAATTAAACAACTACCAACTGAGAGAAAGAGAGAATCCAGGTCTTTATTATCTCGTCTGCCGAACCGAATACGTGACGTTGGAAAATAAACGCATCAAAAAGTTGTTCCACCCGAGGCGTACTTTTACGGAAGTCTACCACATTTACTACTATTATATTATCATGTGTGCAGTTACCAGAATGAATTAAAATAAAATATGTAAATTAAATATGTTTACAGTGAAAAATCACTACTAATCTTGACATGTTGAAAAATTTACTCATATGTGTGTTTTTTTGCGAAAACATTTCATACAGACATAACCAATAGAATACTCACTGTACAGATTCTTTAATCTTCTATTAAAACTATTTTTTTTGAAATTTCATTTATATAAATATACAATAACTCCTCAAAATCTTCCATATAATAATGTATTTACTGTTTTATTAATGATTGAATCTCAAAATAAAGTATAATAATTTTTAAAAAAACCACCCTCTTTTCACCCCATAAAGTATTTTTATAGGTTTGGGTATTAATTTATTATTTCATTTGAACCAGATTCTGAATTTTATAGAAATAAGATTTTACTACGTAGTGAAATATTGCTACGAGTATGATAAAATTATTAATATATCTTAAAGAGCTCGTATATTTCAATATTACGATGGAAATATCCGTCCATATTGTGAAATTCGCCTTCATCGTTCAAATATTATTTAATTTGAGCATGTCAAATACAAATGTGAAAATGTGAATATTAATGGATTTACATATAGAAAGTCGTGCGTTGCGAGACTCACAATCAATATTTGATAAGCGTATTTATTCTCTCGTAGACGGTTCTGAAATCGGGTGTATTTTTATTGCAAACATGACATTTCTGATAAAGCCAAGAAATGGCAATTCGAAGTAAGGAGTCAGAAGTTGCGTCAGCACCAATTGTGAACTTGTAATTACTGAACTTAATAAGTAAACTTTGTGCTTTGCTTCTCAAAAACCTCGATTTGGACATTCGTCGGCAAACGGTTGGATGACCGACTCCACTAATGGCTTTTCACAGTCAAGCTTTCTTCTCACTCATGTGTTAGTTACTATGGTATTTAACAGTGGTTACCTTATGTTATTTAAATAATTTACCCAGAATAATAATCGTGTGAACATATTTACAGAACCCGGGTGTCGATTGTGATTATGATGGTTCAGGCTTTCAGTATACAATATTTTCTCCGACAGATGAAATGAAATTGTGAAAGATATTTTCGTATTTTCTGCGAGGTAGTTTCTCTTCAACTTTGTTACGTGGAAATTTTCTCACTCTGGTGTAATTAAATAAGAAGTAAGCGGCCCTAAAACTCACCGCACATTGAACAAAGTCAATTGCTACTTTCACGCTGAATTTCACCAAGATTGGACACAATTCACACTTCTTTGGCAACTTTACTACTTTATGTCACGGTAAAACTGTTCCTTATAATGAAGACATTTTACTAAAATCGTTATTGAATTGCTTTTTTCATAATTTTATTTTAAATATATAGTTTTTAAGCTTTTGTAAATTTGATGAGAGCTTTTCTCCGACGGCCACGCTGGAGTAAAATAAGTCTGATATAATTAAATTAATGAAGGAGCATTAAAACATAATCTGTCCGTGACGTGCTTAAACGTGTTTAGTCAGCGATGCTTGTAAATGTCACCCTGAAGATTTTCACGAGGCAGCGAGCTTCCTAGTGAATTCTCGCTTATGTACTTACTCTACTTTCCTCTCATTCTCCTCTTAATCGGAAGGAGGGATTAAAAAATTTTCACGCCTCTCGCAATTACTTTTCCTTTTTATTCTCCCACTGAACAAGATTAATCGACTGGCGAATGCTTAATTGGATTCGCACTTTTAAGTCTGTGCTCAAATACATCGCACTACATTTTGAGAAATACAAATTCATTATACTCTAATAATCAATTGACATATACAAGATGACATTATTTTCAAACTTGTGAGGGTATTAAGTCAAGTACATTGAGAATACTCTTGATTGGAACCCACTTCGGAATATTGAATTAATTGAATTGCAACGTTGCAATATATTGCAACGTTTCAGAATATATAATAATACTTAATTATGTCTAATATAATATAAATAATTAAGGCAACGTTATAATATATTGAAAACAATCAAAAACGACTTTCGTATGATGAAGAATTCTAGGTGACTATTATATAATTCTTATAAATAAAAGTTTCGTTATGATAAAGTTACGGGTATTAAAATTATGAATATTGGATTATCTAATGAAACGAAAAAGTACATCAAAATTATTGTTGCATTGTCATTATCTCATATAAAATATGAGTAACATCTGGAAGAATATGAAAATGATCTAATCATAGATATAAACATAAGATATCGCATGAGTGGCTAAATGCGTGGTTAGTTTAAGTACATCAAGTGGTCAAAAACATCAGTTACCTGGCAAACATTATACTGTAAACATGTCTCTTCATATCTTCAGTTATATTTCACAGTAAAATGGGTAAATGCATTGTTACTACATGTCATATGGACTCAAACATAGACTCAACTAGATCTAGGCTCAGTTTTTACCCCTGAGTACTTCTTTAAGATTGTTAAAATATTATTGCGTTTTAATCACGAAAGTATTGTCATGACCACTCTCAGTGGCCACTAGGAAACGTGTTGAGTGAGGTGACACACTTATGCCTTTATCGCATAGGAGAGAAAAGTGCAACGATACATGCGCTACACGACCTAATTATATGCAATGCGATATCTATGGATCAAATGAATAATTATGTTTAATAAACATACATGAATGGAGTTATTAAATCCGATATAAAGTCATACATTGTCAAACGATCGTTATTAAAACATTGCGACCCCGCGATTTTAATTTAACAGCCGTCATAATTTCAACGCATATAAATTTCAAAGCGCAGTTTTATTTGTTAATACTACGCTTGTTTGGTGTTTCAATTTTATGTATCGTATAAAAGACTGAATTGTCCCAATCTGAACTGCCATCATAAATGTTTACATTTAATTTTATAAAGGAATTAACCATTACAAAGTAGGCAATTTGCCTTTAACGAGCCACTCGTCATTTTAGCAGCTGAACAAAATTGCTTCGATTAACCTGTCGCTGCTGAAATCACCGCCAACCTTAAATACATTATTTGGGCCTTTCGTACTTTTATACAGTTATATGTATCTCACAACCCCGTGTAAATATTTAAGCTCCCTTTTAGATCTATATTAGACTCGCCCTTCTGCGAAATTGCCACACACGGCCTTTTCATGCGAATACCAAATATGCTGGATTATACTCTATTTGCATATTAAACACTAATTTATAGTGCTGATTTATTAATTCAAATTGTATGTGTTTCATTGGATTTTGGAAAAATATTTTTCAAAATCGTTAACCAATTAATCAGATATAAATTATTAGCTACACTATTTCGACATAAATAGTAGGTTATATTAAAAATACTGAGAAGTTAAAATTTTTATAAATTAGAAAAATGGCTTATCTGAATTTATTTACCATAAATGAATGGTTAAATATTCGATAAAGTAAAAATGCAATATTCCGAGGGACAATAAAGAAATATCTATTGTCTTGGCGAGTTTCGTCTTACCAGAAGCAACACAATCAACAGTAGAGTCTTTTTACGATTTGCATTCAAATGAAGGTTTATTCCCAAGCTGATCCGGGAAGGAGATTATGAATCCCCCTCTGTTTGACCGGGAAGAGTGAAATACTTTGAGAGTAGAGTAAATTACGTGCAGTGAGTTTATCGGAATGCTCCAAGTTATTTCGCACAGATTTACGCTTCACTGCTTTAAGAGGATCTTTTGATCTCAGCATCCAGCCAAAGCCTGGCAAATGACTATTGACAAAAAATATACATCGAATCCACTTCAGATTTGATTTGGTACAAACATACGGTGAGAGTATTTCCAATCATAAATAAAATCAAACAAATCATTCGCCATCGCAGGGGGTGTAAAGTGAGTTGCTTTTTAAATAAATATTTTTGAACGTCTTATTATGTGTACGGATGATTATAGAGCGATAGTTGACAGACTTGGTTTGTTCTGGAATCATGGTGGGTGTAACCCGTGTTGGGTGTGGCAATTTTCTTTTAGTGTCGGCATCCCTTAGTTGCATCCATCAAGGCTGTAAAGAGCAGTCCTTTGTGCCAGCAGCTAGTTAGCAGTAATGCATTTGTAAGTAGGCTCTGCTTACTGCTGCTCTGTCAAATTGTTTTCTTGTGCTTTGCCTTTTCCGCCACTACTATGCTAAATGAAGGCCTTTTATTCTTGAACAGCTGCCCTCTCAATAAAATTAATTCCCGGAGAAATTGCTCAATGTCTTAACTCTCTCGATTTCAAAACATCATGTGAGTTCGAATTGCATTAACCTTATTCATATATATCAGAAAGCAATGTGAATTATTTTTCGAAAATTCACTATTACCAGCGTAATAGCTCAGGGTATAAAGCGTGTACATGTACTTTGGTCATGAGTTCAACTCCCGCTGAAGTAAAAAAAAAAATATTTCATCGGTTATTACGACTAATAGTAGGTTAGTAATTACGGAGCTCTATTGATGACCTTTGTAACTAGTAATAGTTAAGTTCAACGACAGGCAATGAATTAACACATTGTTGAATGACAAAAAAACAAC
>JAGTTH010005198.1:0-21293 GCA_022606485.1 Agraylea sexmaculata | reverse complement strand
TCCTTCAAGTCGAAGTTAGTTGGGAGATTGATTGTAGAGATCCGACTGAGTGCGTCTGCAACGGTGTTCTCTTCGCCTTCAATGTAGACTATTCGGTTGGTGAATTGCGATATGTAGTCTAATTGTCTGAGTCGGCGTGGATTATCTGCAGGAGATTTTGGTTTATTGAGTGCGAAAGTCAGAGGTTTGTGGTCAGTTTTAACAATCAATTCTCTCCCTTCTACGCTGTCCCTGAAGTAGCGTATGGACAAGAATATTGCTAAAAGCTCTCGGTCGTAGGTCGAGTAGTTCTGTTGCGTTACTGATAGTGCTTTGGAGTAGAATCCGATTGGTTGGAGCACGTTTCCGATTTGTTGGTGAAGTGCTCCTCCCGCACAGGATCCTGAAGCGTCAGTAAGCAGGACCATGGTAGCTTCGGCTGATGGGTGTGCTAGTGTGGTTGCCTTCGCTATCGCTTCTTTGCATAATTGAAAAGCTGCGTTGGCTTCATCGTCCCACACTATTGGTGTTTTGTCCTTTTTCTTCGACGAAGTAAGGTATTTGTTCAGTGGCTTTTGAAATTGAGCTGCTTTAGGAATAAGTTTTCTGTAAAAATTAATTATCCCTAAAAACCTTCTTAATTCTAGGACTGTCTGTGGTTTTGGAAAATCCTCTATGATGCGGATCTTCTCAGAAATTGGTTGTATACCTGCTGTTGTTATTTTAAATCCTAAGAATTCTATTTCAGTAAGGCCAAATTGACATTTTTCGAGTGCGACTGATAAACCGAATTTGTCCAATCTCGAGACAAGTTCTGTGATGCACTTAAGGTGTTGTTCTTCGTTCTTTGATGCGATTAAGATGTCGTCTAAGTAGACAAATACGTCTTCCATATCTCCAAGTATGGTGTTTATGAAGCGTTGGAAAGATTGTCCTGCGTTTCGAAGTCCGAATGGCGTTTTCCATATTCGAAAGATCCGAAAGGTGTTGAGATGGCTGTCTTCGGAATATCTTCTTCGGCTATTGGTATTTGATGATAAGCCCGTTGGAGATCGATTTTGGAGAAGATGTTTTTTCCTTCGAGATGATTTTGAGCCTCGGAAGGGCGTGGTATGGGGTATCTATCTGGAGCGGTTTGAGCGTTAAGTCGCCTGTAGTCGCCACAGATGCGTATTCCCCCGTCTTTCTTCTCCACGATGTGAATAGGGGAGGCCCAGGGTGAGGATGATGGTCGTATAATCCCTAATTGTTGTAATTTGATGATCTCCTGCTTCGCTTTGTCATACTTCACTTTATTGAGAGATCTCGCTTTCTCGTATACCGGTGTACCTGTTGTGGTGATGTGATGTCGGACCGAATGTTTTTAAGGTTTTTTTATCCTATCGGCGTCAAACAATTCCGGAAATTTTTTGATGACCGATAAGTATTCCTTCGTTGGTGTCAATAATTTGATGGATTCGATTTGTTCTTGGTCTACCTGTCCTTGTATTTTCACTCTAAATTGTTTGTCGAAGAGACATTTTCCACTGAGGTCTATTAACAGTTGGTGATGCTTCAGAAGGTCGGCCCCGATGATGTTGCGCTCGACATCAGCAATGATGAACGTCCATGTATAGATTGCGTTGGGAGCGAGGTGCAGTGTTATCCTCTTGGTCCCGTAAGTCTTGATGGGCGTTCCGTTAGCTGCTCTTGCTGTAATTGTTGTAGCAGGTTGTTTGCTGTCTGTTACTTTCAGTACTGAAATGTCTGCTCCGGAGTCGACAAGGTAGGCCTTCCTGGTGCGAATGTCGTGCATTGTGAGGCGGTATGAGATTGGAAGGGCTGCAGCGCTGTCCACCTCTGCGGTCGCTGCAGCGTCTAGTTTTCCGCATTGAATTTACACGGCTGTTGGCACTTGTTTGCTTTTGCGCCGAATTTGAAATGATACCAACAGTTGTCATGTGTCGGCCGCGAGTTGCTGCGTTGCCGGCTACGTTGTCGGCTACGGTTTCCGCGTTGTCGGCTGCGATCTCTGAAATTTGGCTCATAAGATCTTCGTGTTCTATCGACCCCCGATATGGACAACTGCCGGACCAGTTGTTTTAGGTCCTCCATATCTTGTCTCATCCGTGCCATGGCTGTATCGCTGTTGTTTGGTGTGATTTCTGCGATGAAGTTGCACGGACTCGACATCTGTGCTGAGGCGTTCACCCATCAGTCCATCAGTTGCTGATGATGATGGTGTTGGTTGTTGGTGGGTGGTGTGTTAAGTATGTCAATGTCCCATTCAATGTTGTGATTCATTTTTGTTGTATTAATTTATTATATTTGATGTATTAATTATGATTATAATGTTGTATGCTGATATGCCTGTGGCCGTAATATGAATAATGCAGTAATGTTTATTTAATAGGTGTTGACTCAGCGATTGCACTGTTGGTGGTAATATTCTCGGAATTATTATATGATAATATTCGATGACGGTTGTAATATTCTCAGAATTATTCTTCACTTGCGGAATGTGTCGACACAATTTTTTTCTTTTTTGACAATTATTTTTTTTTTTTGATTTTGATGTGAAAGATGAGGAATGGTCTTACTTGTTATTTGATGATGAATTGAAGAGAACCATATATCCTTACTTCCTGCTGTTCCTCGTCGGTGATTCGTGTCCAGATCAGATGAAGATTGCGAAATCCACGTCGGGGTCACCAGATATAACGTGGTATAATGTTATGTTATATTAAATAAAAGATATAACGAGATTTAATGTTATATTAAATAAAAGTTGTTGAGGGAATGGACACAAGAGACGTGTGTACTGTTTGAAGTGTCGAATGGAACAGGGCGATTGCTCGTCGTGCCGCCGAGTGCATACGTGTGTGTATGTGAGTGTAAGTGAGTGTGATGTTACAATATATTTGTTTATTGTAAAAATACATCAAATTTATATAACATCACAATAAACAAAGTATAATAGTTTTTATAATGCTATAATAAAACATTTTATAAATAATGATATTCAGATATATTATAATTATAATGTTTTAATTGTATTTGTATTTTGAAAATAATAAATAAAACTGTAAACATTGACTAAATTAAAAAAAACAACAAAGCTATGTACACAAAAAACAAGACCAAATAACTTATTCTGCTAATATTTGTTCAAAACATAATAATATTATATAAGGTAAATATCACGTATGAGATCTTTGTGTTCAATCATATCTGACGGATAATCCATCTTTCAATAAGAGTAAAAAATAAAATACGTACTTTTTATCCAATCATAACAAACCCTCGATAGATATCATAGTGTATTATCCCGATACAAGGGCCAAGTCTTAAGGGAAAATTCTCGTAAAACAAATATTCAAAGGTAGGTATTTGTGCTAAAAGCCAATACATGTTTACCAAGTTAGTTGACTACTTGGTTTAATGATATACCTTCGATATGATATTCAATTTGATACGCAAATCAAAATAGCCATCCGAACAGATTTATTCCTGGAGACACGCCTATAATTTCATTAAAATATTCATATCGCCAAATCGGACTAAATTATAGCTTAGATCGTTCTCAAAATCCTCTGGTGGATCCGAACAAACCCATATTAAGATTCGTCTACGCCCTCATAAAATCAAAAGGTTCTTTATCGCAAAAAACAATAGGTATAGGCTATAAGAAAATCATCCTCAGAAAATCACATTGAGTGATATTTTATTCAATATTAAAATAATAGTGTAATGAGAGTGTATGCGTGCGGTGCGTATGCGTGTACACCAGTACTACCAATCTCTAGTCTATTCGTACACACACAACTCATTAACACACTATTTTATTGAAAGGGCCCTTAAGATCCAATAGTTTATATATTAATTTATGTATTTAAATGGGAGTATTTTTTTTTATTTGCTAATATAAGCTTATGTTCTTATCAGATAAAAGTCAATTTGTTTTGTCAATTTGAATGGATAGTAAAAAGAGACATAAAATGATTGAATCGTCATTTAAAAACAGTTTATTAATGAGTAACACAAATCAAGCTGATGATAAATAGTTTATTAATGTAATTAGATTTAAATTTATTTGACTATAAAATTATTCCATATATATGGATCGTAATCGTAGAGGTAGCTTTTTTATAATTGTTTATTAAATGAAATATATTGATGCTTGATTCTACATTTCTTATAATTAAAAGTAGTTACTAGTAGAAAAAAAAGTCCTTTTCACATTCGCGGCGTGTACGCATTTTGAACATAATGTGGAATTATTTATAGTAGTTTATTAACTCGCACATGCATATCTCAATATTTATAAATTTATTTATTGAATAATAAAATTATATATCTATTTTAATAATTCAGTGTTCATAGTATTGGTCAGAGCTCGTGTGCGGTTGATACGTTTCCAATAAACGAGAAATGTGAACGGTTCGTACGTCAAATCGTATAAATTTGGATGAGTCACTTCCGTCAGCGGTCTATTTAATACATTTTTTTCACGTTTACGTAGCGTAAATAGGAGCTAGACCTTTTATTAAGTTAATGGATTTGAGTGAATCGCACGTTACCGTACCTTCAAGCCAACTACTCACAGAACGTACATCTTGAGAAGCGATTCGATCGACCGAATGCGTATACAATACAAACGCACAAACCCCACTTACTACTTACAAACTTTTCTAGAATAATCTAAAAAAAAAGAAAGCACCGTGAAGTTTGTTAAAATCAAATTATACCCCGCGAGACGATACCGTGATACCGAAATTAACACGCGTTTCGTTCATTTTCGAAAATCGGTCAAGCTGATAATTACATTTTTTTATATATAATACATCACAATATTGACAGAGCATGTTGATTTTGAATAGCATAACGTAAATCATGCTAAATATTAGTTTTAAAATAGATAATTTGCTAACGATTATTAAATTTGCTTATTGCAAAATTGAACTAGATACAATTTAATGGTAAATATTTACAATTTTAAAATAAACCTCGAAATTAAAAACTCCCTTAGAAAAGATTAAACAGTATCCAATTTTAACCAGGTGACTTCTTATATTCAATTCATTGAAGCACCGAAAGGACATAAGTTTTTAGTTTTTCAATATATTCATTATTGGGATTATGAGTATATGTATGGATTGAAATATTAACAAAAAATACATAAATATTTAATATAATATATACTTTTTTATGAAAACATGATTATGATTATAGACACACAATTTACTTTTATATAATTTTCACATAAATTATTTATACTTGATATGATATAGTGGAAAAAGATACAAAAACCCTCCTATAAGAAAACATTAATAATATATGTACCTAGACGGCAAAAGACAATATAAATAGAAAATGTAAAGGCGGAAATTACTAACGTTTATATGACGATGACTCCAAAATGTATTTAGAATATGCAAAATGAATGTTTTACTATACAAATCATAGGTGTATTTTGTATTACGATTCGGATTGATTCGAGTTTATTCTGATTATTTAATAATCGTTAAGATCACTGACAGGTAAAAAATTTTTGATTCTAATCTGATTTTGCATCTAATTTCCTGAGTTAAATATTATATTTAAAAATACTTTAATATAAATAGATATATATATATATATATATATATATATATATATATATTATATACAGTATATATATATATATATATATATATATATATATAAATATTTTTAATAAATGAATATAATATTGTATGTTAATGACAGAAAAAATCCCACGTAATCAGGAGGGTGTTTAATGTTTAATCTAAAATTTATTTAATAATTTTTTGAAGCTAAGAAATAAGGCTGTGATGGTTTATTAGATTTAATATGGACGTGGTTGTAGTTGATGTTTTTTGCAATGTGCAGGTTGAAGGAGAGAGAGGCAAGCGATGTGAGATGCCTTGTTCGCCGGTCACGGTTCATATTGCCCGAGGCAAGACTGCTTGCTTGCTAGCTTGATATCTGCATAATATATCGAATTATAGATATCATTATTGCAAGGGACTTCCAAAACATAGACAGAACGTGAACGGAACACGCTAATATACTAATAATCAACTCGATCTGCTTGCCATCGGAAACCGGCTCTTTCCCCATAGACACCGCAACTTTGCCATTGCTTTGCTGCAATTACAAATACGTCACGTGCCGATACTGCAAATAATACCAATACTAGATACTCATCCCATTCTCATTACGGAAAACTTCACTAAATTTAAAGACTCCGATCTATGTACGATCTACAAATATGTACCGCCGATTAAAACACGTTACGGTTGCAATCGTTCACAACAACTATGATAAATTTCCCATTATACGACAGTTACGCCCCATTAGGAAATAAAACAAAAGACATTGAACCCATCAATGATAACAACTCGACAAAATAACCATTATAAGTATGAAAAATAAATAGATAGATTTATTTTCTTAATATTCACTTATTAAATTTATCTGAATAAAAATATTCTTGAATAAAATATAAACACACTAACATCAAAAATCCTAAACAAAACCCCCGTCTCAATTTAACCACAGTATTTTTAGTAGTATTAATAGTAATTTTATTCACAGTAGTCCTCATCCAATCATCTCTTCCATTATAATTTGAATAGGTTGCAAAGCATTAGCGCATATGGGTGATCTGTTTTCCACCAATTCTGCAACCTATAGGCCTTGTATAGAAGCGACCTTATTTGGAAACACGTAGATATATGATTATTTCCTACACTTTCATTTATTTTATATAATTCCTCTGTTTCTTATATATAATACCATAATTTACTTTACGATTCTTATTTTCACAATACTTTTATATCATACCGTTTTTATTTTTATCTAATCTTTAAAACTTTCTTACGAGTGGTTATATTCAATTAAATAAATATATATTTTAATATCCAATTTTTTTCGAGACTTGGACTAAAACAAACTGATCATTATTCAAAATTAAAATGAAAAATATTATATCTTTCAAGCTTAATTGGAAGCGAAAAACCTGTGAATAAACTTACACACCATAGCTGTTACTACAATAGACTTTTTTTTAAATCTCCCTAGATTGATTTAAAATATAATAATGTAAGTGTCAAAGAAGCATAAATTAAAGTGTTGTATTTTATGGTAATCAATAATGATATTCTATTAATTTATAACCTTCTACAGTATTCTAAACACAGGTTTGTAAATATTGTGTCCGTATCGAATCTCGACCTTTCCGTAGAGTGGTATTAAAAATAATATTTGAACGTGAAGACACAATAACACAAAACCCACCTTGAAGCTGTTTACGGATCATAGAATAAAATTGGATGTATAAAAAAAGAAATACGCATATTCTGACCGTAAAAACGTGATTTCTACCAATTGCCACGCATTAATACCTCACAGCTTTGAAGTTGAATCGTCATCGATCGAATACGAAAATAATCTGCTATTAAAAAATGATGACTACTTCCAAATCCAAATAATCAACGCACGAAAGGTATAACGCCAATTAGACACGTTTTTGTTATAAGAATTGACTTTTTGTCAGAAGTGAATAATGAGATATTACAGAAATGAAAAGGGCCGAACAATGTTTTTTTTTATTCTTGCCAACACCGTCATCAAATAATACGGTGCTTTTTTGAGTCAATGTAAAATTGGAAATTTCAAATCTGACAGTATCTTTTGTATGAAATATATTTAAATTTAAATATGTATAATATAGTCAGATCAGGATTTAAATATCAATCGTGCATGAGTTAATTGCAGGACGGTCCCATAAGAATAATGCAATTTTGCATCACAACGCCCTTTTATATTGTGACCATCCTTACAAACATAACACACCCAGTAATAAAAATAAATAAATATGGCTATAATTAAAAACAATCAATAAACAATATACGGTGATCTGATTGTATGTTTTTCAATCTGACAAAATTAAAATATGGAGTAAATGAAAAATGAAAGTTCCATTAAAAAAATTACGGATTATTGAAGATATTATATTTCTTTAACGACTAGATATTTTTAGAGCCTTTCAATTCTAGTGACATCAGTGAAATAATCAATCAGGATTATTAATTTTCAGAGCTATTCTATATCTATATTTTATTTATCCTTAGAGGACTACTATTTAATTTAATTTGATTATATTAAGTTTTTTACCTTTTTTACATACACTTTATATACTTTATTTTTTTTATTTTCGTTTATTTTGTATATTATTATTCTGTTTTTTGTAAATGTAAAATATGTACCTAATTTGCCTTAGAATAAGGAATTATGTTAATATACAATTTCACATAGAGATGTAGGTTCTCTGGTATTCCAGAGAACTGTTTTCTCTTATTTAATAAAATAAAAAATAAAAAAATATATCAGTCATTGTAATAACTGATTTAGAAATGTATTATGTACATAATATATGTACATATAACAATGAAAGTATAAAGTTTAAATAAATCACTTTACCATATAAAAGTTTTTGATATATTCTGTACATCAACAAAATATTTTTAAATAAAAATATTGTAACATTTATATGCCAAGAGCTTTTGTGTGGTTAATATTAAAAACACACTCTACTAAACCATTATTTATGTGTGTAAATAAAAATTGTGTTGAGTCATATATTTTTGAAAGCTTGTTATAATTTGAATATTCACGATGTTTTAATTTAAATGATGGTGTTTGGCGTTGTGTGGGCACTAATGCGTTTTTATTGTATAATGGGTTTGAACCTGTCGCACTTTTATTGGGGGCATCCTCTGGTCATATATGCATCATTTATGAGTCATGCCTTCGACGAGATTTCTCCATACTTCGTAATAAATAATATTATATTGGGAATATCTGTTGAAATGGCTAGGCTAGAGGCACACACTATATATTATTATAAATATTGTATATTTCATACAATTCTTAATACTCCTGTCCGCCCACAAAACAACAACACTTCATCCATCATCGATAATATTCGATTATTTTGATAAAATGGCACACTAGCTGAATTCAGAAAATTTCTCCAAATAATATTATTTTTCATTTGTATTCAGTTGCTACCAAGATAAGTTTCAAAGTTCATACATATAACACCCGATAATTTTTATTAAAATATTTTTTGAAAGCTTAATTTTTCTTAAAAATATATGTACGAAATAGTTTATAAACTCCCTTTTATAAAAAAGCAAAATATTACGTCTGAATAATGTTTTTTTTTATGTAAACTCCTGAAATGATCAAAATATCTACCATGCTGAAAATACATTTAAAGAAAATAAAAAAGTGTATGTCAATTGTCAGCATTTTTTTGTATGAAAGATATTTTTTTAAATACGATAATTTTAAAAATTATTAGAAAATTTAATTAATAATTATACTACTCACAGAAATAAATAAACACATTATTTTTTCATATAAAATTTAATTAAATGAAGACCGTTAAAACTTGTATGTTTGTAGTTACAACGGGTTGCACTTTTGTATGGCAAGAATAGGAAGTTTTCTTAATAAAAATATATTTAGTCTGTTTAAAAATCTGAATCAATTATTTTATTTTCACAGGACAGTGAAATCGATTGAAAAAAATCCAGAAATTGTAGAAATATTAATTTTTTCAACCCACGTGTGGATCAATTGTATAGTAAAATATTTGATTAGTGAATTATTAAATATTCTTAATAACAAATATTATTAACCAATATATATAAAAGATCTGAGAATGACTTAAGCCTTATTTTTTTAAATATTTGATGTAGTAGTATATTGCAACAATATTTGATAATTCTCATACAGCGAGGGCGTCATAAAAAAACTAAATATACACGCGGCGACATAAATCGTCACAATTAGCATTCTGGAAAGAACATTTGTCTGGATTAAGACAAAGTTTGTTATATTGTTGGTCTGGTGAACATATGGAGGTCATAAAAGTATTTCAGGGAAGGAGGCTGTCATCCTTCAGGTTTGTATGACGGGCAGGCAGTTGCAAGTGTCGCGCTGAACAAAGCATGTTTACCATGCAATGACATTAATTGTGTACTTTTGTACGACATACGACTACCACCATCAGCCAATTGTCTCGTCTCTTCTTCTATATAAGCTTAATATCTACTATTTTTAAACCAACGGCCCGTGACACGCCAGATTATTGTTCCGTATTCGAATTACTAGCACGTATTCACCACCGAGACACACTTAATTAAACAGGACATTGAAAGATATTATGATTCGTACCAATGAATAAATATATAACAATAATGAAATGTTCAAAACAATTAATTGTCTAATCAACAAAAACAATTAATACCGTGTTGATTAAAAAAAAAGTAGTGTAAAAGCTTAAAGGACAAGGCTGCAGAGAGTTGTCGTGGGTTTTTATCCTGCTCGAATTTGAAAAAAATACAATCATTAATTAAGTTGGCTAGTAATAACCCTTACTACGTTATTTTTATATATCTAACAATTTAAATTAAACACATACAAAAATACATTTTTAATCTTTTTACTTCAGGTTAAAATCACTTAACATTGGTTCCATTAAAGAAAAAAACATATTATGAAAATATTATAATATTTTAAAAGCTCAGGTACCAATTCATTTTTTTTAAATTCTGTAGTAAATAGTAAAAATGTTTTGTTTACATTTAAGCTGTGTTGCTACATATAGATTATGCAAATAATTAGGTTATTAATAATATCCCTATTTATTTTCTCGAACATAACATTAGGTGAATTTTAAACAAATATATATATATATATATATATATATATATATATATATATATATATATATATATATATATATATATATATATATATATATATATATATACATATATATAAAGGGATTTGATCAAATTATTGCTTTTTACTAAAAATGAAGCACTCAAATACATAAAATGTTTGATAAATGACTTAAATGTGCGCAATTGCGTGAACATTTAATTACATCCGTCAACCATGCACGAGCATTTATCACATTGTCACCTTTCCGTCTTTTGTCCTACAAAATAATATATTCGATGCGGAATAGAGCACAAGTGAAACGGTGTCCAAGGTCTTCAACAATTTCAGATGACGAGTGAAAAGTGTTTTAAGATTAATCTGTTATATGTGACAGCTTCCGCAGTTTTCCCCGGGATGAGGTCGCTGCCGCATACTGTTACTCCTTAGTCATCTCAAGGGCCACAAAATTTATAAATCACTTGCACTTGGACACTCTTTGTCTCCGTGACGATTGATTTGTGCTTATGACTTATGCTTATGAATATATATTATTTCAGCAAAACTGCGCAATACTTCATTTATTAAATCGCCGTTTTGTATCAAGCGGCTCGACACGTGCAATCGTATCTCCGGTGATCTATTGCTTGGAATTCAGGAATGGAGAATAAATTTACATCTGGATATTGAAATCATCACAGTTTTATGGCGTGCTTGAATTGTAGAAAATATCGATAATATTTCACGAAACCGAATCGAATGACCATGTTCTGCGTAATATCGAGTATTCTTTACCTTGACTCACTTCAATACATTTTTGTTAAGCCAAAAGTCATTAATTACATTTTTAAATTAAATTAATCGAGAAAAAATTTAAATTTAACATTTTAATTATGAAGATTTTTATTAATTTAAAAAAAAATAACCTTGACCCATTTCAGATAAAAATAATAAATTTTGCAGTTAGTACTTTTTGGTAAGATTACAATTAGCTAAAAAAACTTATTTTAGAGAAAAAAGTCTTAACAATGAGTATACTTATAGTTTACCCTTAATTAATTTATTAGCTCTAATTGTTTTAAAAGCTGTAAATTGTATATTTATTATCAAACTACTTTGTCTTGATTACAAGAAATAACTATAGTTTTTATACCAAAAAAAGTCTAAACTAAATAATGTTTGTCACAAAAATATAATTTTAAAATAATCAAAATTGAACAACAAATGTCTTTCAGATTTCGACATATGTAGTTATCAAGCATATTATTATAATATATTGGGTCAAAGATAAAACAGAAGGGTTGTTTTGGGTTAATGTCCAGGGATGGGTTCTAGATTACAAAACAGTGAATAGTTTGAACATATAACTTGTGGATGAAGCCGTTTACTAATGATGGTGATAAGCACATCCTAATGACAAATTTGGTAAAAATTATAAAGTATAAAATGTGGCTCACTTTATAAGAAAAATAGCATTTTCATTTTAATTGAATGCGCAATTTCACATTTTGGTAGCATTTAGAATATAATCAGATTTTTTGTCTCATAAAAAGGTTGAGATTTTAAAAATTCTCCATTTAATTAAGGACCAATTTAAAAGTGAATTTATACTTCTTATTAATACATAAATTCATCGAACTGCATCTGAAGTCATATTTATTATATCCTTCACTCTTGATAACATGTCTTCCTTAGATGGGATATTCAGTGTCCTTTGGCAATTTTCCATGATATTTATTAAACAATGCATTTAAACTTGTATCATCATCATTATTTGTGGAGGTCACACTTTAGTAGTGTGCATGACTAATTGACATTATTCACTTCATAGTTCTAATTCTCTAAAGTGCAAACGTGACGAGTTAAATTAAGATTTCATTATAATATATAATATAATTCTTAATTTGGGTGCTTCTTTAATACTTATCAGAAAATTTAATATTTGTAATAACATAGCACACTTGAATATCACATAAATACACCACAAATAACGGTATCGTTGGTATAGCAAGTTGAGGTTGTAGTCTCTTCTTGATATAATATCCCTTACTGCAATGTACTTAGAATTGAGTTGTATTAAAATCGGAACATTGGATACTTTCAAACTACTGCGCTTGACTTCATGTAATACTGGAAAAATAAACAAACAAAAATCATTAATATTTTTATACTACATTACCTTACACGTTTAAATAAGCATGCGGTATAAAATAGCATGTTACAATAATATAGATTTTTTGGGTTTATTTAATTATGTTTTCCAGTATTGTATGGTATAGTACCAACCTTTAAACGCGGTGTGTTAATTCTGTGGAAGCTTGTACTTTAAACGCTTCGATTTACGATCTTATTAAAGCTTTCTGCTCCCTTGCATATTCTATTTAATGATATGTTATAGATAATAACTCAATGCTAACATATTCACCATTGCTTCTACATATACACAAGTGAGTGTATCGGTTAGTAAATACATCATTTATAAATTTGAATAGTTATACCTAGGTTATGTATGTAAATACATGGTAAAGATGTTATGAATACATTGTATTTTGAAACTAAAATATTTTCATCTCTTTTTCATAAACAAAAAATATATTTTTTACACAAGGATATAAAATATTGTTATCTTTTCTTTTCTAAGGAAAACAGCTTTTTTACTAATGAATTCTTCGTTGAAATATGCGTAAGGATCGTATTTTTTATAAATGTGATTGATGATTTTTTTTAAATTATGATTAGAATAAAACAATTATTGACTTAGAAATCCATCGCAATCATTGGAATAATTAATATAGTTTATAAAAGTAAATCAATAAAAGTTTTTAATTTATATTTTTGTGTTTATATTGTGAATCATAAAAGAGTCCAGTTTTTCCCTAGTTTTTTTTTATATCATCAATAATTTAAATATATCAGTTTTTTATAAAAATATTACATATAGTAATTCAGAAATGTTAGATGTCTACTGACAAAGTAATAGTAAACTAAAACCAATATTCTTTCAATAAAACCAACCTCAGATTTGAATTTAAAATATTCAAACTAAATAAAATATCGCCTGCTTCAGCGTATAATATCGTAAATGCAAAAAAAATCTGTGTGCTCTTAAGTCTTTATGGAACTGAGCCACATATTGTATGTATGAAATTATTTAACCTATTAAGTGGGACTTTTTCGAAATAGTCAAAAAGTCCTATTTGACCAGCAACTAATGTAGATTCATCCATTATCTATAACACATTTCATGTCAATAGAAGGTATTTAATCGTAAATGGTTATATTTTATAAATAATAATCAAACCGAGTGACACGTTACAGGCAGTGTTACCTGATTGAATATGTGGCTCAGTTCCATAAAGACTTAAGAGCACAAAGATTTTTTTTGCACTTACGATATTATACACTGGAGCAGGCGATGTATTACATATAATTTAGTGAATCTTTATCTTCAAATCCCAATAAAACAAAAACAACATAATAACAAATCTATCATATCAACAATCGTTGAAAAATAAACCATAACAAAACATTACACTTTATTATTAAACGTGTTCTATGTTTGAATCCTACGCCAAACCTAAATTTTATTTTCAGATATATTAGGGCTAAAGGTAAAGTAAAATAATTGGTGTTGAGGTGATTTTTTTATAATTTGATTCTCAGTTAGCCGCCCTTGATTTTAATGGGTCGGTACTTATATTGTGATAATATTTCAAAATTCCCAGTACACGTAGTATTTGTGAGCATACCAAATCGCTAATGATGCCAATTGGGTATTGTATTGTATCAAAATGAGTGTCGACAGAAACACCACGTTAAAACAACTTACACAAAGTGAGCTCATTATCCGACATTACGCCGTATCGCCTTGCTCTGCTCTCAAAGCATTTTTCAACCCTACTTAGCTTTATTTTCGTACAAATAAATTTTACCAGCGTCACTACTTCTATAATCATCACGAAAGTAATAAAACTCCATTGTATTTTTCTTATTCTAATACAGTATTTCATCCCTTTATTGGAATTCTTCAAAGTGAGCAACTTATAATTTATTTATTTATTTATTTTAAGTGTTCATCTAAGTCTTTATGAAACTGAGCCACATATTCAATCTGGTAACACTGCCTGTCACGTGTCACTCGGCTTAATTATTATTTATAACATATAACAATTTACGATTAAATACCTTCTATTGACAGAGACATGAAATGTGTTATAGATAATGGATGAATCTTCATTAGTTGCCAATTAAATAGGACTTTTTAATTAAGTCGAAAAAGTCCCACTTAATAGGTTAAATAATACATGCAATGTGCGGCTCAGTTCCATAAAGACTTAAGAGCATACAGATTTTTTTGCACTTACGATTTTATACGCTGGAGCAGTCGATATGCACATTCATTCATCTATGCAAATCACTAAACTTGTAAAATTAGAGGCACTTTCACAGAAATGTGACTTTCATATTTTATAAAAAATACACTATTGAATGTCATTATCAGCCTTTTGAATAATATTAATATTTAAGAATAAGTGCGAATAATTTTAATATGCACAGATTATCGGCTAATTTAACACAAATGTATTTGATTGCTGACTTCGTATAAAGTTTGGCAAATAACCGTTATTACGGCACTTTGGGTTTATTTTTATCATCTTCATCCACAATATTTGAAAAAACGAAGTAGGTATGTACAAGACAGATAAATATGGTATAAAATTAGTTTATTATTATACCCAGAAAGAAATATTTGGTGACTCTAAATGTGAAATTGGTTAATTAATAACCCAAACCTATCTTAAAATATCCTCACTGGTATGAATCGATGATTATTTACCGAATAGACAAACCGTTTTATACATCTAATAAAAAATAATAAAAAAACTTTCATTGATAATTTTAACTTAGGTTTATTTGATGATAGTAGTTTATAAGACAGTGTTTGCAGCAGTGGAATAAAAGAACAGTACAACGCAACCCAAACATTTGTTGGTTTAATGTTTTATTGCGAGCCTTAGGTTTTTGTATGTATCCTGTTTGTTCTTTCTACATGACCAACTTGACTCTAAAGTAACGGGAACGAGGCCTAATTTATGAAGGAAGTGATCGAAAATTAAAAATATATGGTTATTTGGAAATTTTAATTCAAAAATAAAATACGTGATTAATTTTCTACCTAGAGAAACAGTTTCACATAATTCTATTTTTTGATACACGACTGTCAGATTATCGACACTCGACTGCTATAAAACCTACTGATCCTTCATTTATGATCCATATCTAGATATATTATACTCATATCAGCAGGTATTTGGTAGTTTTCGAATGAAATCCCCTTTATGGATATTGATAAATCACCAACCAAAAATGATGTATAAGCTCAATTCAATAGTTGAAAGTAAGTACATAAATATATATATATATAAATATATATATATATATATATATATATATATATATATATACATATATATATTTATAAAAATAGCCAGCCTCTGAAATCGACGTTAATCTCTTTTATATTTTGAAGAGAAAGTGATAAATAATAAGGTTTTTCAGAAATAATATTTATAATTTGTTTATTTGATTTATAAATTAGTACGTAGGATTTATTTTAATTTTAACTAGTTATTTATGTACATAAAAATCATAAATTTAATAGATTAGATCTGATAAACAAGTTTACTCTGATTTCCTGTATAGTATTGTAAAATCAATATTCGAATAAGTTTAATATTTTTTGTATTTTTAGACATATCAATTGGCTAAGAATAAAAATTACAACAGCAAGGAAAAATCCATTTAAAAGTGTGGTTTTATTTATTATTGAATTAATTGCATATAAACGCTTGTGAGGTTTTTTTTTGAAAGAAGACAAAAATATATATTTAAAAAACATTGTGCAAATAAAAAAAAGATATTTTAATAAATATATAAAAACATTTAAATGATATAAGAAGAAGGGAATGTTTTATTTATATGTAACCATTTAATATCGCTCCTACAAGAGCGCTGTAGACAGAATTGGTGGAAAAGATTTATGCTTTGATGAAAGATTGGTGGTGGATTTATAGGGTTTTTAAAATAAACTACTTACTTGTGTCCTTTTTAAGATGGCAAATGAAGTTGTTCCGCCCTTGTCATGTTTTCAATCATTCATAATAATTTTTATTCATAATTTATTTTCTTCAGAATTAATTAACATGTATTTCCCATCCCTCAACCTCTCTATCAAGAATCCCTCAATGAACATGAATCAATATTAATTCTTTAAAGCCAATTAAGACTCTCCGTAATGCTTGATTTTCCAACCATTGTATTAAGCTCGATATATTTATTATAGCAATAGGGTGTCGAGAGACTCTTGAATGGGCGATGTTTGTCTATTTCCCTTGAAATTACTCCTACAGAATATTACTTCTTAGTAATATTCTGTAGCGACTTTGTAAAGCTTTCTATTTGAATATAAGTATCTTTTTAATATAATAATGGGAATTACTTTATGAATGTTGTGTGAGCTCGCGTACACAGTTAGCTGTTTGGTGTACAGTGTAACGAGACGCCTGGGAAATCACCACCACTACACTGTGACTAGTCGAAACTACCATTCAGACATGGCTAAATATATCAAAAGTCAACCCTCAGATTATACCATTTCACTATTTCAATACATCTACTGATGGTGGCCATGCGATGGCCTTTAAAGAAAAACCTATAAGATGGATTACTGCCTTACGACTCCTTATAATGCTGAGGTGAAAAGTCACCTTCAAACATTTTATTCACCTGAGCTATCACGAGATTTTTTTATTAAAAGAAAATAAATCTCAAGAATTGCTTACTAGACATGTCAAGTATATATTATATTTGGTGATATTTGCCTGTGAGGCTTTTTTTCGATATTTCGTAATTTGGCTCTTGCTATTTTTACTATTTTGCTCTCCCCGTAATCACGATTTCTATTACTATATGAAAAATATTTTGTGTGTGAAAATATGAAAATATTAATATATACTATACTATATGAAAAATATTAATATATAATATAAAAAATAAATGATATATAGGGTGGGCTTCGTAAAAATATTTTAAGGGGAATTAAAAATTAAATACTTTTATATGTTAGTTGCAGTTCTATATTTTTATTATACTTATAAAAAATTTTCAGCATTTATTCCATAACTAAAAAAACATTGTTTTGCCATTTAAGGCTACACAAAAGATTTTTTTTAAAATAAGTAAAAAGTAACCTGTACTTCGATAAATAATAACATAATTTATTATTATTTAATTTTATTTCTATGGCCATTTTTGTGATCGTTTGTGATTACATGAAGCCTTTAAAATATTTAGAAATTCTATTAAAAACATATTGCAAAAAAACAATAATAACATAATTTAATCAGTAACAAATTCATTGCCACATTTCTTATTTTATTTATTTATGATCCAGCCTTATTGATTTTCGGCCATAGATATAAACATTAGATATCGCATTACATATAAATAATTCGTGCAATTTTGTTTATCCCTTATATTGTTGCTCTCTTCTCTCCTATTCGATAAAGGCATAAGTGTCACTCACTCAACACGTTTCTAGTGGCCTCTGAGAGTGGTTGTGACAATATTTTGGTAATTAAAACGCAATAATATTTTAAACATGTTAACGAAGTATTCTTTTGAGTTCATATGACATGTAGTAACAATGCATTTACCCATTTTACTGTGAAATATAACTGAAGATATGAAGAGAGATGTTTACAGTATAATGTTTGCCAGGTAACTGATGTTTTTGGACACTTGATGTACTTGAACTAGACACGCATTTAGCCATGCGATATCTTATGTTTATATTATGTTTTCAGCCTTCATAGGTGCGTAAGACTGGATATGAATGCAAATCTACCAAAACCCACTAGTATTACCATTTAAAAAAATATATCATCAGATAGTATGCATATAAAATTGTGTTTTTTTATGTATATACATATTTCGAAGCGTCTCGAACGTTTAATGTTGTCTTATCGGCGGATAATTTGTATTTTCGTCACCTTGCAATCACATAACGTGCATTTTATTATATCGCGTTGTTTTCGCTAGTCACACTCACACTCCAAATTGCGATATTCTTACAAATCAGTGAATGTATAACATTTCATATGTGTGAGAGTGTTTTTTTTTCATTTAATACGTGCGATTGTAATACGAATGTGTTAATTTTTGCGGTGAAATGACGACCTTATCAGGACGACTTCAATGTTGTCTTAGGTCGTGTACCTCACGTAACAAACACCCCGCTTTTAAGTGTGTGAATTATTATCATGTGGTTTTAATTTTCAAGGATATGAAGGTATATTGAATATTCATAATATTACCGGATATGCCGTATCAAAAGGTGAATCATATTTCAAACACAGGCTTAATGCGATCGATTTTAAATGGTCTTAAAAATCAATATGCGATTAATACAAAAAATACGTTTCTACAAAAATATTATGCAATTTTATTTATTTTACTATTTTCGATACTTTTAGTAACACAATTGTAGATGTCTATATCAAGAGCATCATAGAAACAAAATTATTAATAATAAGTATGCGATTGTGTTTCATGTTAATTGTTTGTAATAATCATTAAAGCTGCATATTTTGTGGTAATTAATGAAATATTACCTTATTATAGCAAAAAACGACATTTTCAATAAATATACAGGTTAGACTTAAACTAATTGAGAATATTTTAGGGGGTGGTAGGGTATCAAAATAATAATTGAAAACAAATATATATATTTTTAAATTTATTAATTAATATTATTAATAGTGCTTTTGGAATCGAGTTTGGGCCACCATCTTAGAATCAACTGATTATTTGAAGTACTCAGTAGTGATTGTTACGTCTATATTATGTCTGTTAGACATAATTAATATTATTAATTATTTTTTAATATTAATAAATATATTTTTTTTTCTTTTTTTTCGATTATTCTAAAGATACCCCCTTAAATATTCTCAGTTAGTTAAAGTCCATCCTGTATATAATTATATTTCATTTACCTTTATTCAAATTATGCCTCCTTTACTTTATTTTATAAATTTATCTGTTCTTTATATCTATCTCTATTAGGTGTTATTATAAAATAATTATACTGTCTTTTTTCGTACTTCTTTCGTTTCCATCACTGTCAATTTTTCAGATTCATTTCTGTGTTAATAACCCATCAAAATGATTTCCACAATCAATGATGTACGAGTGACAATTTAGGAGATCATTTGTTAAAATTATGCTGAGCGTGGATATTTTTATGATTGACTGACGTTCCTGTCAATTAAGTACAAAAATTTAATCATCGAATTTCAAATAAAATAACGATTATTTTTAACTATAAACGACATTAATTTACAAATATGCTTTTGATTTTATCAAAAAAAAATATATCGAAATTCAAAGTTCAAAGGGTTATGTGATAAGGACGCATCGTAAACTAATTAACGTGAATATATAGATGTTTGGAGGTTTTGGCTAATATTAAGTAACTGACGCTTTAGTATATAAAAGCATCAGTTTTTTAAGCCTATGTATCATGTTTTTACAGGTAATTTAGTCTTGGAGCCAGATCTTATTGAAATAAATTTTATTGGGATTGTTGTTCGAGGAAAAATATATGGGGTGGTATGTAAGCAAAATTTGTTTTCTATTTATTTTTGTAGATTTGTAGATTTTCCAATTGGTCGTAAGCTGGCTGTTTACAAATAAAGTACATTCAATATTGTGCGACCTTTGTAGTTGAAAAGAAGGGCTTGATTTTGTCGCACTTTGGAAAGAACAGTTCATTTTAACGACACTCTCGAAGCACAATTGGCAAGGAGAAGTTAGCCAGGCAGAGAGAGTCAGGAAATTTGGCACAGAGACATGAAAACTTTCAAAAGCGAGCCTTTTAAACAATCCTAAATAAGACAGAGCGGATAACTTTGCTCCCTTTTTTGTTTGAACCCCGTCATTTTCGGCCTATGTATGTCCGGCGTTGTTTTGAGTCCCGTTTTGGTCAATTGTTCTCCCAAGTTTGAAATTTTAAATTAAAGTGTTCGTAAACAACGCACTTTTCTTCTACCTTGCATTCAGTAAGTTCCAAGGTCTGGTACATTTAAGGACATTGACTGATAAACATTTTGCCACCTTAGGATGAAACAACATTTTAATAAGTGATAAGCAATTTTCTGGCAAACCCACGCATCCCACTCCTACCTTTATAATGACCAAAGGCCTTATTTTAAAATCATTTATTTTTCAGTTGTATAACTCCAACGTAAAATAATTCACATTGTCGAATGCATTTATCACTCCAATTCCAAGAAAAAAATTAAAAGTACATATACGTTATACAATTACTCTTTTGATTTTGGTAAGTATAACACGAATGTCGCAACTCAATCAGATGAAAATTATTGATTTTTTATTACATCTTAAATCGAAAATTTTTAAACATACTTCGAGGTGATACAAAACTTATTATATAAATAACCATCCTGTTTTTTTTTTCATGGGATAATAGAATGATATTTTTTTAAAGCTTCATTCAGCTTCACCAGCGGCTCTCA